>BLSH010010296.1:533954-554012 GCA_018402905.1 Glandirana rugosa | reverse complement strand
GAGAAGGGCAACAAAGCTAGTTAAGGGATTAGAGGACCTTAGTTATGAGGAAAGATTACAAGCACTGAACTTATTCTCTCTGGAGAAAAGACGCTTGAGAGGGGATATGATTTCAATGTACAAATACTGTACTGGTGACCCCACTATAGGGGCAATACTATTCAGCGCAAGGGAAAACAAGAAGACACGCGGCCATTCACTGAGAATGAAAGAAAGGCGTTTTAACCTTAAGATGCGTAAGGGGTTCTTTACGGTAAGAGCAGTGCGAATGTGGAATTCTCTTCCAGAAACAGTGGTTTCTGCTGGTAGTATAGATAATTTTAAAAAACTACTAGATGCACACCTAAGGGACCACAACATTGGGGGATATACAACGTATTACTGACAAAAAATAATAATAAAAAAAAAAATAAAAAAAAAAAAAAAACACACACACATGGGTTGGACTTGATGGACTTGTGTCTTTTTCCAGCCTCACTGACTATGTAACTATGTAAGTCATGTTACATTCTCAATCCTTATTTAACAGATATTTAGTATGCTTTGAAAAAAACCCTAATTCTTATTTGTGCTGTTCATTGGCATGACATGCTTATTGGGATTTGTTTTTCATTTTAAACTTTTATTTTTAATTCATAGTACAGTATTCCTTTACTACAACCTTGAACCATACTTCATCTATTACAGATTTTTAAGTAAGCGAAAGTAAAGCATTTTCAATTATTTCCTCACCCCCTTGAGAGGCAACCAACCAACAAAACATTCACTTTCCTAAAAGAAAAAGGTCTGGGCTGCCTCTAGCTCCTACTGCACATGCACATTGATTAGTCAACTCATTCCTATCACTCTTCTGGACTCATGGCAGGCCCGAGCAACCCAGAGGTGTACCTCTCCAACCATACGATGATATGTAGTAGAAGCTGGATGAAGATGGTCCTTCTTTTCCAAAGCCTTTGCAACACCCCACAAGGTCGTACAAGGCAAGTATGCATCCAGTCAAGACGATGGGGGGAACACTTATAGGTTAAAAGCAAAGTTATCCTTTAAAGAAAAACTGTTGTGGTGATGTCTTTTTACATTTCCTAAGTTTTGCTTTTTTTAAATTGGTGTATTATTTACATTTTTTATTACTTATTTAACATTTTTTTTTACATAAATGTTGAATACTTGGTATGCCATTGCCACTTGGTTGCTGGTTTTGTTTTACTCTGGGTTTTCTAAATACAAAACTCAACAATAGCTGCTCCTTTTTGGCCTTTTGTGCCTACCTTAATCTCTCTATGGCAAACAGAGAGATCAAGGAGAGGGGGTTTAGTCACTCCTCTGACTCATTCAGCAGTGTGTATATATTTAGAGCTTCAGCTATCTAGCTTATTTAAACAGGCTTTTTCACCAAAACTGTTAAAGAGGAATTTCGCCCTATCTACTGTAGGTAAAACCAAACACCATCTCACTAACAACTGCCCCTATATGATTATGAAAATAAAACATACATACTAGTCCATGGAGTCTATTGTTGTCTTTCTTGTAGCTCAAGTTTCCCATGCATTATTCTGTTTCTTTGCCATCATCTTGAAACTCTTGGACAGTGAAATGGCTGTTTATTCCTGATTGCTATAAAAACATGCCTCAGGTCTCTTCCAGGTCTTCCAGGCCACCATTTTGATATTCCTGGATGGTGAAATGGCTGTTTTTTGCTTATTCCTGAAAAAAAATGCCTCAGGTCTCTTCCAGGTCTCAAATATCTGGCAGAAATATGCACCATGTCTGCCAAAGTGTGGGACATGCCACACATCTCTGACAGGTTTCAGGTCCAAATAACACAATACTTTATCCAATACTGCTTTCTGGGGAGCGTGTGACATGGACAACCAGCTGCAGCACTGATCTATGTATTCTGGAGGTGGGGGAGTCCTGCTGCCAGAATACATTGACTTAGTGGGGAAGATTTCCCAATTAACTTCAAATATGTGAATGGGGAAATTGGTTCAGTTCTTTTATGGCTGGCTGAACGAAAAAAAAAACAGAGCCATGTATGGCCAGCTTTAGAGGTCCAGAATGTCTAAGCATCCGCACAGTCATTGCGAATAACCCCCATAATGTTTAATATGTTTGATTGCAGCTCCATCTAGTGACCATAATATTTTATTTTCCTGATTGAGGTATTTTACAACAATACCACATTGCGGCCACTAGTTAGCGCTGACAATCATAGGAAATAAACATATTAGACATATCAAAGAGATTATTTGTGATGGCCACACAAATGCTGAGACATTCACACGGCATTTTTTTAAAAAATATACCCCCTATATTTAAATACAATATTTCACATTTACTTGACTAAATATCTCTTCTTTACAAAATGCCATTTTTCTTTACATAGTTACATAGTAGTTAGGCCTCATACACACGGGCGTAATAGCAAAACGTTGAGACCGACGTCAGGCAAAAATCGGTGTCAAAAACGCGATTTCGTCAGTGTTTTGCATCGGCGTTAATGCACGTTATTGAGCGTTGGAGTCAATAGGCGTTTTGTTGAAAAAAACATTCCTCTGCTATTTTTTAACCTGAAAACGCCGGCGCTAAAAATGCCGGTTAACGTCGCTACGGCGTTAATGTGCGTTAGTGAGCGGTTTTCCGGCTCAGCATCAAAAATGCCATAACGCTACAGCCTCGGAACGCACTGGCCGTGGGTTCTACTTTCAGCTCACTAACGCCGACGCTATCTACAGTTCAAAAACATCAGCGTTTTCATGGGGCTATTGAATAACATGGAGAGCTGCAAAAAATGTTCAAAAACACGGCAGTAAAAAAGTCAGTGTGTATGAGGCCTAAAGGCTGAAAAAAGACAATAGTCCACCCAGCTCAACCTGTGTAGGTGTACGTTTGTCAGTGCCCATATCCTTGTATGTTGTACTCTTTAAAATATACATCCAAGAGTCTCTTAAATATATCAATATTCCCCGCAGTCACTACTGGTTGTGGAAGAGAGTTCCACATCCTTATTGCCCTGACAGTGAAGAACCCCCTGCGCAGTTTAAGATTAAACCGCTTCTCTTTAGCCTTGAACATAACAAATAATAAAGAAAAACTATTACCTAATCAGTATACATCTCCTCCAAATAATACTAAATTAAATGCTGCTGCTAATGTAATCTGCTAATGTGTAAAAAATTATTTCTAGCAAGCAGTCATGCTTATTACTGTCCTTTTCAAAATTGTCCAATTTCCCATCACAGGACTGGCTACATTGCTTAAACTCACCCACAAGATATGCCGACAATTACATTAAAACATAAATCTATTTTGGTGCCCGACCTGCAGTCTTTTTATTGTCAGGGAGGTCAAAAGCACAATCCAATGCAACAATGGATACAGGAAGATAGGAGAAAAATCACTGACCTTCAGAGTTTGACCAACTAAACAGAGAGAATGCCAAAAACTAAGAGGGGAACTATTGATTTGTTCTGTCTATATGAATGATGACAGAAAGTTGTAAGCGTTTATTAATGGCTGGCAAGCAGACAACGATTTGTATTTTTGGCATGAAAAGAGCTAAATGAAGAGAACTACTGAAGACATTTATTTCATGAAATCTATAGGACTTTTTAGTTCTTCAAATGGCTGTGCAGAACAATGGTTACCAGTGCCTGAATGCAATTATGGTGGACACAATTTGTGACAGGACAGGATTATTTATTTACATACAGTGAAACCCATGTAATAATTACACATTTGATATTTTCAGTAATTTACTGCATTTGCTCTAACTGAAAGCTCTGGGGCTTTATTTATACCGTATGTTAAAAACTTCCAAGACCTTTATCCAGAGACGTTGGATGCTTGCTCACTTTATTGATCTGACTAAAATCTGGTCCTTTCAAAAAGGCCAAGGCATTAATTACGGAAGTGTAGTAAGTAGACTTTTCTTTAAAAACATCTGCGCCACTGCACTCTTTCCCTTGTAAATAACCATATTCAGTAAAATGAAGACATTCTTGTGTGCTGCTCTAATGAAAGAGCCACTTGAGTCACCGCTGTCTTATGGGGCCATTTAATGTATGACGTACCAACTTTGAAATGACTGTTTGTTAATGTCATTCATTCATTTTAACATTGGTGACACAGTGATGTGTACGCTGAGGGCATTTAACATCTTTATTAACTATGGCTAGCAGTGTGGCAGCAGAGACTTGCAACGTTAGTTACATTAGTCACCAAGAGATGGCCTATGCATACTTTGGCCAGTCCCATCTTGGCTTGTTCAGACAGCTGTAGGGAGACTTTAAGGCCTCATACATACGGGCGTTTTTTGATGCCACGTTTTTGGGCATTTTTTGCAGTTCTCCATGTTAGTCAACGGCCCCATAAAAACTCTGACATTTTTGAGCTGTAGAGGGCATCGTGTTAGTGAGCTGAAAGTAGAACCCACGGCCAGCACGTTCCAAGGCTGTAACGTTTTGGCGTTCTTGACGCCGACACCGCAAAATGCTCACTAACGGTCAGTAACGCTCACTAACACTGTGCCGATGTTAACCGGCATTTTTGACGTCAACGTTTTTAGGTTAAAAAATAGCAGAGGAATGTTTTTTTAAAAAAACGCCTATTGACGCCCAAGCTTACTAACGCTCACTAACGCTCATTAACGCCGATGCAAAACTCCGATTTTTCCCTGATGTCGGTCCCGACGTTTTGATTAGTTTTTTGCATACGCCTGTGTGTACGAGGCCTAAAAAGAGAGCCTCATGTGCCATGACAGTTGCAGAGAGCCTGTTGTTGACAGATGCAATGTTTCTCCCTTACGTTATAGCACTACGAGAGCAGGAGGAATATTTTCATCTTCCTCTTTTGTCTTCAAAAACTGTTTATTTGAGAGAACTAAAGAAAAATTCTGAAAAATGTTTATTATAATAACTGTATGTGGTTAACACAGGTAGTGATAATGTTCAATGTACAAACTCCTTTCTTCATTTCTCATGTCTTTATTTATATTTTTCTCTACACTTTGATGCAGACCAATCTGATCAGCATAACTGACAGTGACAGGTTGGAACAAACTATAACCCTGCCTGAGGTGCTTGCGATCAAAAAAAGAATTCACGTACTGAGTGCTATAATAACATGTGTTAACTGCATATCATCATTAAAATACAGTATTTTTTATAGTAGCCTTAGTGTTGGTAGCTCTGACACAAAGGTGAATCCAGCATATTAGATGGATCAAGTTATAGCACTTTAGATCAGAAAAATGACCATCTCTTGGCTGTGGAATGTATGGTGCAATTTATAAAAATTGGCACAGAAATTAGCACATACTTATCTGCTGTAGTTTGGCTGCATTTCTAAAGGCCGTCACCTGTGCTTTGTCTAAGTATCATAGCTTAACCACAATGAGAAGTACTAAGAATTTACAGCAGCAGTGTTTATGCATTATTCCAGGAAGGTAATGAAAAGATTGATGGTTTCTGTCAGTAACATGATGCTGACTATCGCTCCCTCAGCCAATTGCCCAAGCATTTATAATTTAGACCAGTCATTTTAAACCAAGGTTCCTCCAGAGTTTGCTAGGGGTTCCCTGAGCGTTGTCTGATTGATCTCCCATATGATGGTATCTGCATAGTTTTGGGGCCAATACCACTCGACAGAGCCAGTTGAATGACACCAATGATCTCTTTAGCAGTCTGTATGAGTGACATTCTGACCACCACTGTAAAGGGAGAATTCTTCCCATTGGCCGCCAAAGAAGGAGGCATTTTTTCCAGTGAACCCCAATTATTAGGTTTCAGCAGGGTTCTCTTGGACCTGAAAAGTATTTTAAATGGTTCCTCTAGGACAAATAGATTGAGAAAGTATTTAGACAGTAACAGAATAACACGGATACCTGTTCTCTGAGAAAATTAACTTCTGTCAACCACAAAGCTTTCTGAGGATGCTATAATAAGCTTAGAAAATACAAAAAATAAAATGTTTTCACTTTTGTACATTTTTTTAATAGAAATTCAAAGTGTGGCTGTTTGTTAAATGCAGTGGAATACCCAAATACTAAAACATTACTAGTAGTATACATACTTTTTGTCTGTTAATAACAATTCTGTGATGATTAGGGGTATGACATCTATAATGTGCGGCCCAGTATACCGAGTTTGCTGATATAAAGTATATTACATATAGCACAATGTACAGAGTGGTGATGTTATGGAGTGTATAACGTACAACAGTATACAGGGTACAGCTGTGTAGAGAATATACTGTACAATGTACAGAAATATGTGGTATGGACTATATTAAAGTGGTTATAAAGGCAGAATTCCCCCTCCAGACCCCCTTCATAGCCCGATCTCGATCCAGTGATGTGCACTAGAGCCAAGATTCTCTAGGCTCTCTCTCTCATCATTGACTTGGACACAGCAGTGGGAGCCATTGGCTGCTCTCAATCAGAGCCAGTGAGGAGGGAGTGGAGGGCAGGGCCGAGCTGTCTATTAGCCACACAGGGCTGGCTTGGGAGTGAGTATGCATGAGTGTCCCCATAGCAAGCGGCTTGCTATGGGGGCACTCGGCGGAGGGGAGAAGCCAGCCGGGGACCCGAGAAGTGAAGACTAAGGGCTGCTCTGTGCAAAACCATTGCACAGAGCAGGTAAGTATAAAATGTTTGATTTTTTAATTTAAAAAAAATCATGCCTTTACAATAACTTTAATGTAGAGCACTGTATATAGAGTGGGTCGGCATGAAATATATAACATACAGTGGTGTGCACAAAGAGAATAGGTATAGATTATATGACATACAACACATTGTACAGGGCAAAGCTGTAAGGAGTATACAATACACAGCACAATGTAGGAAATACAGAACTGTTGAGGACCAAATAAGGCCCTAGGCAGGATAACAGCTAACTTATGCATGCAGTAATAAAGCACAGTGGGAAAAAAAATAATTCTTCTCAAGGACATCTTTACATTTTTATTTACTTATACTTTATTTATTTATCTTTACAGTTTATTATTTGATGGATTATAAATGATTTCATCTTCTATATCACCTTAATTGTCACTGAAAGTTATTCCACCAGCTGTGTGACAGGGTGCACTAACAAAGCTAACACTGCTGAATATAAATATTTGCTTCCATTATGCTTATGAATATGTATTTTATTGTGTATATTAATTATATTGATGCATTTTTGCACTTAATTAATATTATTTATTTATTATGTGGCGTTTTAGTGCATTATTTATATCATGTAGTACTTTAAAATGTGATAATGTTGCCCATTAGGCTTTGTGTTGTATAATAGGAAAGTTTGCAGCTAGGGCAAATACTTCAACCTAACATTTTCCTGGAACAATCCTTTACAATCAAAGGACTTTGATACTGGGAGTAGGAACAGCTAAAAGCTAGTTTGTTGCTTTAAAGCAAAGAAAAATGCTCAAGCACACACTTGTGTTAAATGTATTTATTTATTTCATAGTGCTGTCAATTTATGCAGTGCTTTACACATATATTGTACATTCACATCAGTCCCTACCCTCAAGGAGCTTACAATCTAAGGTCCCTAAACTCACATTCACATACTAGGGCCAATTTAGACAGGATCAAATTAACCTACCAGATTCACAATTACTTACAATATGCCTATTGTAAGTGCAAAATGTACATTTACAACAATAACACACTGTGGCATGCTGTTACATATAGTGGGAGAGGGGATTCTTATAACTGATCAACAGCTGTATGCAATACATTGGGTAATGGGAAATTGTTGATTCTGCTTCAGGTGGCACCTCAGCATTGGCAGGATCAAACAGTGCTTAGTGCCCAAAATTCAGTCACACACTTATGACTAAGTGACAACATGCTTGTTCAGGCTGAAAAGGAGACGTTGTGCTAACTGTAAAGACTTCTGGAAAACTGAAACCAAAGACAGAACAGCTATTGACACGAGACCTCATTTAAATTTTTTTGCCAACGTAGCAATCCAGAAGACAGGATCATTTTTAAAATTATTTAGCAGCAAAATGAATGTGAAGAACATGCACCACTGAAAGTACCTGGGTGCTGTGATAAATTATTTGAAAAGATGGCAAGTGGGGCAGTGTTGTATCAGAGTGTATGGTTATGAGCTGGCTATTCTATAGCCCCCTGCTCTTAACTCCCTCCAACTGTCCACTAATAAACTCCCCACTGCACATGACTGGAGGCCAGAAGATAATGCTTAACCCACCCACTTCCCAGTTCACTTCTCTTTAATCTCCAAAAGCCACCCTGTCCTATCTCTGTATGGTGAGAGATATCCAGCTAGTCACCTACACTATACTGCCAAAATTATTGGGATGCCTGCCTTTACACGCACATGAACTTTAATGGTATCCCAGTCTTAGTCTGTAGGGTTCAATATTGAGTTGGTCCACCCTTTGCAGCTATAAGAACTCTTCTGGGAAGGCTGTCTACACCCTGTCTAACCCCTGAAAAACAATCCCATCCCATACCCCCCCATCCACCAAACTTGCTAGATATACACTATTAAAGTGGTATTAAACCCAAAAGTAAACATTAATTAACCACTTTCCCTCTGGAAGATTTTACTCTTCATGACTAGGCCATTTTTTTGCTATTCAAAACTGCGCTATTTTAACTAGTAATTGCGCAGTCATGCAACACTGTACTCAAATGAAATCTATATATTTTTTTCCAACAAATAAAGCTTTCTTTTGGTGGTATTTGACCACCACTGTTTTTTTTCTTTTTTTATATAAAAATTCAATCAATTTTGAAAAAGAAACAATATTTTTTACTATATGTTATAAAACATATCCAATAAAAAAATTTTAAAATTCAAATATCTTCATGAATTTAGGCCAAAATGTATTCTGCTACATACTTTTGATAAATAAAATCCCAAAAAGCATATATTAATTGGCTTGCGTGAAAGTTATAGCGTCTACAAACTACGGATATATACTGTAATTTTTATTTATTTATTTATTTTATACTAGTAATGGCGGTGATCAGCAGTGTTAATTTCATCAACGAAAAGGTTTTTGTCAAAGTTTTCGTCAGCGGCATTTTTACAGTGACGAAAACGAAACGAAAAGTACAACACATTAATGGGTGAGCAATCTGACACTAACTGACTTGTGGGAATTGGTTAACTGCCACTGACATCTCCAGTGACACTAATACAGTGATTAGTGCTAATAACATATACTGACTCTATACTAATGACACTGCCAGGGAAGAGGTTAACATCTGGGGCAATCAAAGGGTTAACAATATGCCTAGTAAGTGTAAAGAGTTTATTTTGTGGTACTTTTGCTAAGGGATGTGCCAGTTTTTATTCTCTGCTTTGCAGGGAAACAAAAAATGGCACATCATAGCTGTCAGTAGAAAGCTCTGTGTTATTTACCTTCACAGAGCTCTCTCCTGTCACTCGCTCCGCTTGGCATGTGCTGGAGACAGTGACAGCACAGCCGGGTGTGCGGGTGTGCGTGCTCCGTACCCAGTAATGCAAAATCACATACATATACATGGTTCTGCGCAGCCTGTCCGCCCTGTAGCAGTAAAACTACAGTGCGCAGTCGGCAAGTTGTTAAATTGCAGCTTACCTATTCTTAAATGTGATGGCTGTATTAGTTTCCTTTTTTTAGGCTTTCTTCTTTTTTCATCTTGTGAGCTTGCCAGTAAGTCTGTTGATTTTCAAAAGAAAAGAACAAGTTCTCTTGCGGCTGCAGGGATGAGACAAACCATATGCCACTGACAGTGCTTACAACGATCAGCTTTTATTTATTTATGGAAAAACTTTTATCCCAAAAGAAAAAAAAATGTTTGCTGTATCTGATTATAAAGTATTAGCTGGCGTTCGGCTTCAGTTTGTTAGTGAATTTAAATTTGCTGATACATCAAACACTCCCCTCCCCCCAGAATGACAATGCTGCTGTCCTAATGTTCCCCCCCGTGCTCATTTGCTGGTGTCTCTCTAATATGGGAGGTGTGTTACTGGGAGAAACAGAGGCAATAAAGCTAAAAAACAAAACGAATACAGCCAGAACATCTAATGATTGGTAAGCTGCATTACATTTTGGTTTTCGGTTTAATACCACTTTATCTATCTAGGTTGTTGCAGTATGCAGTCACAGATATGGAAAATCTTGTTTTGAGGTGCGTTGATGTTTGGGGGCTTAGCAGTAGCTATACAGTTGATCTGATTGCTCTTGGTTCCACGGATGGCAACGGGAGGATTCATGAGAAGGCATAGTTTTTCTGGAATTCTGCAAGAGGAATAGTTAAAACTCTTTAAGAACGAGGGAAATGGGATTCTCACCACCTATTGTTGGCAACAAGGTCCAAGCTTGGGTATACCCTAGCAGAAGGCACATGCAGGCTTGACTGTGGGTACAGGGTGCAGCTATGGTTCCTTGGCAGGCACAAGTAACATTTCTAAAAGGTGGCACAGGATACCTGTATGACTGTAGGAGTCACTGTTGGAAAACCTGGAAAACTTCAGCAAATGAACATGACCATTAAGAACAATGATATCGGAATAATCACCAGCTGGTGCTGGTGACAGGTCTGAGCTTGGGCAGACCCTGGCAGGAGGCAGATGCAGGTTAGACTGGGTTACAGTGTGAAGTGATGGTCCCTTGGATGGCAGAAGTAAGATTCAAGGAGGGGGCACAGGATACTTGGATGACTGCAGGAGATGACTGTAGAAGTCTCTGTGAAAAAATCAGGAAAACTTCAGCGTAACCAGCAAATGAGCATGAACTCCACTCCCAGAATCAAATCAAGTTGAGCTGAGTGCTTCTCAAACATTTACAGGAAGCTTTGCATTCTTTGAATTAAAGAGGAAATAAACCCTGATGGGTTTTATTTCCTCTTCGTTGCTCTGAATTACCCTGCAATGTAAAAGCATATTAGGCTAGCCTATTATGTGACACTTACCTGCATTAGAAGCTTGCGCTGTCCCCACTCCAGGAAGCGTCCATCTTCCCTACTCTTCCTTCCGGGGGCCATGGACTCCGGCTCTGTGATTTGCCGGATTCGCGTGATGTCACTCACACGCATGCGCACGGGAGCCGCCAATCGCGGCACAATGTCAGTGAAGGAACAGCACGGAGGCCGTTTTTATACTGCGCATGTACCCGATGACGTAGGCATATCACAGTACACTGCATTTCTCCTAAACCGTGCAGGTTTAGGAGATATGCAGGGAACCTAAAGGTAAGCCTTATTATAGGCTTACCTGTAGGTTAAAGTGGTTGTCACGAGTTGACAACCACTTTAATACAATGCTTCTTCTAATTGATGATGTCACAATCTCTACCTCAGCCAATCATTGGAAGCTTTGCATTCATTTGTAGAATACAAAGTTTCCTGTTAATGGCTGAGCAGCACACAGCCCGACTCGATTTTAATCTGGGAGCTGAAAGAGAAGTTCCTGCCCGATGCTGGAACACAGCACTGTATACTGTATGTAGCTGATACTGCATACAGTTTTTACCACGTGCCCAGCAGGCACCTCTGTGAAGGAAAGTAAACATGGAGGTAGACTTTAAAAACGACAATATCAACATGCAGTAAAAAACAATAAAAACCCGAAATAGATGACGATCCCAAAATAATACCCACTGGAACAAAAGCACCTTTTTTTTAAAGGGAAGCTTGCAGCAAAATGATTAATATGAATGAATGGGACAGCAGTTAAGTAGCAGTTCTCAATTGAAAATAGGGCCATTTATGATTTCATGTGATAGATGCAGCTGGGGATAGCTGTGGATGAAAGCCTCATTAAAAACAATGGTAAGCTGACAGCTTCCACAGGTATTCTCAGTCACTCCTATGTTTACCTGTGAATTATTGGCTCTGAACACAGACTGTCTCCATCCTAGGTCGATCGTTTGCAGTTAATCAAAAAAGTCTTTGGGCTTTGGGGGGTAGGATGAAATCACCACCAATGCTTTGGAGGGGGCTTCCAATGAATACAAATGCTTTGAAAAGGTACAATCACTGGCAACCAAAGGAAGGGGTAACCAAAAATGCTTTTAAAGATGGGAAGAGAGGAAAATGCCACGGATCACCAATGATTTTAATGTAAGTGGGAAGCTTCACTGATCACCAATTCCTGGGAAGGGGGAGAGAGGGGGCTAATACACTGACCACCAATGTATGTGAAGTACACTGGTGACCTTCAGGGCCTATTCTATCCAGGGCAATCCATTGTGGTGAATTTATTCATTGTGTTATGGGTGCCAACACACTGCAGCAGACCAAACAGAGGACATACATCAAGTTTGGAGAGTACAGGGCACTGCAGTTCACAGTAGTGCATTACTGCACATTGGAAGGTGCATTGAGGTTGGCACCACAGTGCACCAATGTACTTAACGTGTGTTACTGCAATGCCCAAGCGAAAATGAACTCTTGCTCACCACCATTGTCTGGGAAGGAAGGGTGGGGAATTCTTTCACCCACTGACAACAGTAATTTTTTTCTTCTATTAACTGCTTTGCACATTTTTCCTCCCACTGACTGTTTAGTTGATGGCATTTTTGCTGCCTGCTAAACAACCAATGGGACTATTTTACACACTCTTGACCTTTGCAGTCTATATCTTGTGCTGCGTGTGCCGCTCCTGATCCATGCATTCTATGAGCTATGTTCTACACAGGACTTTTTTTCTTGGAGAAAAGGTGCAGGAGCTCACCCCCTTTCCCTAGGCCATGCATGTCTCCGTCCCCTACCCACCCCTAAATCCGCCCTTGTCTCCACCCCTCCTAGCAATGCCCCCTTTAGAGAACAGGTATAATATGGGGAGCTATACAAGTAATTTGTATAAAATTTGTAAATAAAAAGCATTGCAGTAAAATGCACAACACATTAGAAATACCCAGCTCTTATCAAAGTAAACTCAGAGGCTCTTGCAGATGATTTCAACCAGTCCATATCCAGCAGAGAGACACCCTCATATCACTCAAGAGACAACCCTATAAACAGCAAATAACCAGCCCCATATCCAGCAAAGAGACAGCTCCATATACAGCATATACAGGGCGATAACCAGCAAAGAGATAGCCCCATAAGCAGCAAAGAGACAGCCTCCTCTTTAGCAAAGAGACAGCTCCATATACAGCAGAGACAGCCCCATATCCAGCAAATAGACAGCCCCATATCCAGCATAGAGACAGCTCCATATCCAGCAGAGACAGCCCCTTATCCAACAAAGAGACAGCCTCATATCCAACAAAGAGGCAGCCCCATATCCAACAAAGAGACAGCCCCATAACCAGCAAAGAGATGGCCCCATATACAGCAAAGAGACAGCCCCATATACAGAAAAGAGACAGCTCCATATACAGCAGAGACATGCCCATAACCAACAAAGAGACAGCCTCCTAACTAACAAAGAGACAGCCCCATAACCAACAAAGAGGCAGCCCCATATCCAACAGAGACAGACCCATAACCAGTAAATAGACAGCCCCATATCCAGCAAAGAGACAGCTCCATATCCAGCAGACAGGCCCATGACCAGCAAAGAGACAGGCCCATATCCAGCAGAGGCAGCCCCATAACCAGCAAAGACACAGCTCCCCATCCAGCAAGAGACAGGCCCATATACAGCAGAGACAAGCCCATATACAGACGTCAGTGTTATATATAGGGAATAGCACTCACTAAGTGCTATTCCCTATTTATAACACCAATCTCTGTACAGAGTGCTGGTACCTCTGACACTGATATCTGTACTACATTAAGTGCTATTCCCTATATAGGACACTGATATCTGCACACCAAGTGGCACTCAGTGTACAGATATCAGTGTGCACTCAGTGTATATAGAAATCAGGGTTATTAGCTATAGGGTAGGGATAGGGAATAGCACCTAGTGGATTGGCACTGGGGCTGGTGCTACCACTAGGCAAACTTAGCAGCTGCCTAGGGCGCACAGCTGCCTAGGGGTGCCCAGCCGCTAGTTTCCCTCTGCGTCTGCATGCTCTGCAGGCTGCAGCATGCAACTAACTCAGTCTCAGGCAGCTGCTCTGTCTGACCGGTAGTGTAATTGGAGGCGCAGCGCAGCACTGGAGCCAGTGCTAGAGGAATAACGGGGGGCTAATGCACAAATTGGGAAAGAGAAGCCACACACACCGCATTAGACCACAAATGCTACAAGACTTTTGAAACAGGAAGGTGTGGTGCTAAAGAAAACAATCAAGATATGTATAAACAAACGTGAATAATACACTGAAATTGATCAAAGATGTTCATTCAAATAATAAATATCATGTTTGGAATAAACCATGTGACCAGTGTCCAAAAAATTAAAGAATCCAACATATATTGAAAAAAGAAGTCCCAACTTCCAATGTAGGTGAATCCAGATAGGTAAACTTGACATATGAAATTAGAGACCTCTTCAAGAAATCAAAAAATACAAGGGGTGCTTCAAACAGTGGAATATGTGAAGAAAAAAATGCAGGTGGCTCCTTACCAGATTAGATGGACTCTCATGACCATACGGCCGCGGAGTCAGTTGCGCTTATGTGATTTACCCTCCACAGGGATCTCAGGCACTCTCCGCCAGTGGTTTGGGATGGAAATAAACGCCTTCCTGCAGCCAGGATTAATGAGTTGAGCGGACTCGATATCCTCCTTTGGCACACCCCAGTGTGCCTGGTCAGTAGGGGCTATTTAAGACGAAAGGCGTCGGTTGAGGACCGTGCGCCCATTGCAGTTATTTTAACTTGGATGTTTTTATTGTATTGCCGGCTATACTTTATTTAAACCCACAATAAAATAGTGGTGATTTTACTGCACTAAGTAGAGTGTTTTTTCTCTTTCTCCACATGCCCACCTTGTGAGCCCCTACTGACCAGGCACACTGGAGTGTGCCAAAGGAGGATATCGAGTCCGCTCAACTCATTAATCCTGTACTTTAAAAACAAAAACACATTTCAAAAGTGTGGACAAGAACAGTTACCTACCTACAGACAGCTGTCACCATAGATCTTGGCTAATGAATATCCCAAAAGGTCAATTCACTTGTTTAAGAAGAAATTGCACAGAAGAAAAAGACTTTTTGGAGCAAGCCAAAATGTTAGAAAACTGGTTTGTGGAGAAAGGCTACAAGAGGTCTTTTTTACAACAAAAAATTCATAAAGTTAGGATAGGAACAGCTTATTACAGGATAAAGAGAAAAAAGACAGGAACTATGTAGAGACCCCATTGATTTTGGATTACAACATCCAGTATAAAAAATTGAGAATATTATCCGTAAATATTGGAACATCTTGACTACAGATCGGCATCTAACACAAGTCCTCCCCATGATACCTAAATTCATCTATAGGAGAGCACCAACTTTGAGAGAACGAGTAGCTAAGAACGTGCTTGATTCCCCAAAAAAACCCCTTACACTTTTTTTGAAGGTAAGGGTTTTTATCCTTGCAAAAAATGTTTTGCTTGTCGACATACTGACAATAATAAAAAGAAAAAAGATGAATTTGTTTCAACATCCACCAGAAAAAAATATAAGATTAAGGAATTTATCTCCTGTAAGACTGAGGGAGTTGTTTACATCCTGGAATGTCCGTGTTGTCAACAATATATAGGTAGAACTAAAAGGCCCCTCTGGAAGCATTTGAGGGAACATGTCCAAAATATACAGAAAGGATTTCCTAAACACAGCATATCTAAACACTATGCTGAATGTGATAATAAGGATCCATCTTCACTTAACATTTGGGGGTTAGAGAAGTTCAAACCACATTGGTGAGGAAGTGATAGAATTATATCACTCAGTAAGGCATGGCCGATGGATATTTGAAATGCAAACTTTAACCCCTTTAGGCCACAACATTGAGTTTGATTTAATCTGTTTTATTTCAGATTTTTAGGTGTGAGATCTAATTACATTCATTTTCCATTTAGTATATATATATATATATATATATATATATATATATATATATTTTTTTTTTTTTTTTTTAATTTTTATTTTATTTTATTTTAATTTTTATTTCTATTTTCATTTTTTTAAATTTTAGTTTTAGTTTTTCATTGTGTCCTAACAGGTATTATCTATTAGTGCTACTTCCTCTAAAGAGTTATATTGAAAGCTATATCATGTCATATTCTTATTGCATGATATATTGATGTTATGATTTATTTTAAGCTTATGGAATAATACTTATGAGTGAGAACATGAAAAGAACTTTCAAATAATTGTTGGTATACAGGGGTCATCAGATCGCTTAAACTGTGGGTTCTTTTCCTTGTTGCTTTGCCATACACTTGTAGATAAGATCGACAATCATAGATAGAATGGACTTCGAGAAAATGTCAGAAATAACGGTTTCTATGGCAACCATATAGACATATAAGGCTGAGAGCGTCACCCAGTATCCAGTCCCTTGATAAAGTCACGTGACCGTGACACAACGCGTCAGGGGGAGCCGGGTGATGTCCAGGGCCGTCTTAAATATTGATTGCACCCTGGGCAAATATTTTCTTGGGTCCCACCATGCAATTTCACTCTCCACCTGCTCTGAGACATACAATCAATAGCAACTAGACTCAAAATCAGTTTACTGAATCAGATCAGCAGCGATTTTGATTGGTTGCCAGAGGTTACAGCATATCCTTACCAGTTACTGACTGGTTGCTAGAGGTTACAGCGCACATTACGGCTCACTGATTAGTTGCTAGAGGTTACAGCACATGCTTTCTGCTTGTTTGTTTGCTAGAGATTACTGTACATCAATACTGCTCACTGATTGGTTGCTAGAGGTTACTGCACATCATTACTGCCCACAGATTGGTTGCTAGAGGTTACAGCACATCTCCTCACTGCCTGAACACCATGGACTGGGGAGCGCAAAGTCGCTTTCCTGACACCACAGAAATGTGCTAAACTTTAGCAGTGGCATCAATTATTAATGACACCCTCACACATCTGCTGACATGTGCTGTGGAATTTCAAGCATGCCTTTGTCTCTCCAGTGGGCAGCATCCAGTATAGGTGATGGTGAATATGACCTTGATATGATATACATATGAATGCCACCTTTGTTTACATATCAGCGCAGCTGGCCGCCACTATTTACATATGAATGCTGCCGCTGTTTACATATCAATGCTGGTTATTTACAGGGTCTGCAGGTGAGTCATCTGTACACAACAATAGGGCAGAGTTGGGCAGCTTTAGTAGCAGCACTTAGATAGCGAGACACAGCACAGGTCTAAAACTTCAGGGGACAAAGGAATTTAACCAGGATAGTTGGCAAGTATGAGGCAGCTGCTTTGGGCCCCACAACAATGACAGTTGCCCCTTTTGCTGTGCCTTAAAGACGGCCCTGGTGACGTCACTTCTGGGAACGGCCGAACTCGGAAGTTCACTTTCCACACTCTGTCAGCATTTGTGACACCGTTAACTACGCAGATTGTCAAGATTTTAACCACTTACCAACCGGAAGGTTTTCCAGCTTTAGGACCAGAGCACTTTTTGCGATTCGGCACTGCGCCGTTTTAACTGACAATTGCGCGGTCGTGCAACGTTGCACCCAAACAAAATTTGCGCCCTTTTTTTCCCATAAATAGGGCTTTCTTTTGGTGGTATTTGATTGCCTCTGTGTCATTTCTGATCGCCACTATAAACAAAAGAAGAGAGACCATTTTGCAAAAAAACCCAAATTTCTTAATTTTTGCTAAAATTCAAATCCAAAAAAAGTATAAAAAAACATTTTTTTTCACCGGTTTTGGCTGATTTATATTCTTCCTCATATTTGTGATAAAAAAATCACAATTCGCGTTTATTGATTGGTTTGCGCAAAAGTGGCCGCGTTTACGGATGATGAGAATTCATTTCTGGGGTTTTTATTTTTTTTTTATTTTTTACTAGTAATGGCGGCGATCTGCGATTTTTAGCGGTACTGCGATATTGCAGCGGACATGTCAGACATTTTTGACACTTACTGTGGGGGGGTTGGGCTACCATGGGCATGAGAGATCTAACTGATCCCAGTGACAGGGATCAGTAGATCACCCATGCCTGCACTGTCAGAATGGGGAACCGCCGTGTTTACATCATTTACATCGAGCCGCGGGCACACTTCTCCACACGCCTAGCAGCCGTTCACAGATCGCCGTCTTTTTACGGCGATTCGCGCACAGCAACCCGACTGCCGGCGGCGGCCGGGAAGTGGTTAAATTGTAAGTTATGACTTTTTTAATAAAACTTTGTTTTAAAATACTACACCATGAGAAGCATTATCTCTTTCATTTTACATATGGAGGAACGTAGTTTCATGACAGCAGTCTAGCTCACTCAGAGCGAGAAGCGCAGCCCCAAGGGGGATTAAGGCGAGCGGCCAGTTCACTTCGTGAAGGATTTGTGTGCAGTAATACACTTATATGTCTCTTGTGGGTGGAACATTGCTGGATGAGACTGAAGTTTATTTGATGTCAATTGGTTTTTAACTGTTTGCTCCACCTAATAAGAAAACTCAAGAGACTATATATGCACACTTTGCACTTTATTTTGGAACACTGGACATTCAGAGTGATATCTTTCATTCAATGTGTTTTAAGGCACTGGATTTTGCATGTGAATGGAGCACCAGACACTTTTTTGTATATTGCACTTTATTTGGAACACTGGACATTTAGAGTGATATTTTTTTCATCCAATGTGTTTTGTGACACTGAATTTGGCACGTGAATGGAGCATTAGACACTTTTTTTGTATATTGTCTACATGTATAAGCACTGAATCGCTTTGTTTGTATATGTTATTGCACTTAATGTATAATTTTAAATAAGATTTTGCACATGTTGGTATAATTTATATATGCATCTAATGAAAGGTGTACAGCTCACATAGCGCCGCTCCATATATTATATATTTTATTCAGTCATAGGTGCCTGTGACACCGAAGGAGCTGGCAGCTGTGGTGTGAAATAGGCTATATTGATTTATCATTCCTTCCATTATTCTAAACAGTCATAGTGAGTAGCGCATTGGTCATTTAGGTCTTACATTAGCTGTGCTGAGATGACCTCATTCCCACGCACGTGCAGGAGCTCAGTCATCTTGGAATTGCCAAAAGCTCTTCACTGAGTTGCACATGTGAATCTCAGTGAACAGCGTGAACAGGCAAGTACGTAAATTTAATGCATAAGAGACCTGGTATGTCTTTTCTACATTAAAAATCATGTCTGTTTGCACTTTTAGGAAGTATTTTGTGAGTACAAGGAATGTGACATATGTGTGTGGAATATACTGAGAGTAGGCTCAGACTTTATTAATCCACATGCAATATTTAGTGTCATTTAACCATGCCCATGTTATACCACTGCCACGCCCACATTATACCACCATGCTACGTTTACTACGTGTCTTTGTCTCTTTTACGTGTCCCTCTTTCTTGGGTTCTAAAGCCGGTTATATGGAGTATATAACATTTAGTGTACACAATGGAACAGCATGGAATTTATAGTGAGGAGCATTGAGCACAGATCTTTGAAATGCACAGTATGGTCACATAGTTACATAGTTAGTCAGGTTGAAAAAAGACACAAGTTCATCCAGTTCAACCAAAAAAAAACCCAGAAAAATGATATATAACTAGTGTTGAGCGAACCCGGACTGTAACGTTCGGGTCCGTACCGAACTTTCGGGTGTCCGTGGCACGGACCCGGACCCGGACATTTCAAAAATCGTTCGGGTCGTCTTGGGGCCTGGCTTGGGCTTGCTAAAAACTTTACAGGCCCAGGCCCAGGCACGGTGCCTGTGGGCTTTCAAGCCATGCCTGGGCTTGCAATGTCAGGCCCAAGCGAGTTGTGATCAATATATAGTAAAAAGACCCAAAAAAAAACCAACTTGACCTACTTGAACACAGAAAAAAGTTGGACTGATTGATACATTGATACACTGGTATGACACGTAAAGTTTCTAGACACGAGTTACGAGGAGTGATATTTAAGGTACGACAAGGTAACACATGTGATTTACAATATATGAGGTATATTGGCCGAAATCTTGGGTTCTTTCTCCCTGTGCA
>BLSH010010296.1:510198-525537 GCA_018402905.1 Glandirana rugosa | reverse complement strand
GTTTACCTCGATCTGTCATTGGCTGTGTCCAGGGGACACAGCGAGCACAGTTTTTACCTCGCGCGCGCCCGCGATTGCAGGCGGGGAGCGCGCGAAGGGGCGGACGTCCATGGACGTCCTCCCGGAAATTGGGATCCGCGCTGTAGCCGTCTTTCGGCTATAGCGCGGTCCTGTAAAGGTTAAGCTTATTCCGTTTATATTGCTGAAGCTTGCATATTTCTTCTCCAAGCCTTGCAAAGAGCTGCAAAATATCTGTTTCCATTTCCTCTCTAGCAATTGCGGTTAGATTGCGGTTAGATTGCCTACACACCTGTAACTTACTTCTCTTTATAAAATGCTTTATGAAATGATTATAGAAAGTTAAAAATTTTCCACATGACCGAGTCTATAGAAAGGTCAAAGCTGATTTAAAATGGATGTTTGGATGTTTGATCAGAATTCTCTTACAACACCAAATATACATTTCTATCTTGATACCCAAATTAGATTCCTTGGCAGAACATTGTCTTCTACAAGTCCCCGAATCATGGATCATGCCTAGGTTTGTGAGGGGTACATATGTAAATTGGTGAGCTCCATATAGGAGGCCCAACAATCAATCCGGGCACCTGACTTACAGGGAACTAGTCAGCTGTTCTGTTTAAAAAACAAAAAACGGATATAGACTGGATCTATGAGAAGTTTAAATATAAGATAGTCCCAGAAGATTCCCTTATAATGTAGTATCAAGTCCATCAAAAGTGCTCCGTGCGGTGTCAGGACATATTATGCAGATATGTGAGGTCCACTCATGCTCCCTTCCAGGGTCCCCACTTACCAGAAAACGCCACCCCTGCAGGGGTTAAACGCATGTAGGCTGTCACTGGTATGGGTGTTTCTTTAAGGGTTGCACCTCCGCTGTACAGATGGATTCAAATCCAGAGAAATCCGGTATTCATAAATTGGAATGAGAGGATGGAAACTCGTAGTGAAGTACCGTAAAATAAGGGCTTTATTGTGCTTACAAACATAAAAAAAACTTCCACTTTTCAGTAGATACAGATTAAATGATAAAACAGGGAAGCAAACCGCAATCCCGTGCAGCCGTCACATCTATTGTCAATAGAGGACCCCCTTGTCCCCATGTTGATGAGGACAAGGGCCTCTTCCCGACAACCCTTGCCATTGGTTGTCGGGGTCTGTGGGTGGGGGTCTTATCGGAATCTGGAAGCCCCTTTAACAAGGGGCCCCCAGATTCCGGCCCCCCATCCTATGTGAATGAGTATGGGGTACATTGTACCCCTACCCAGTCACCTGAAAAAAATAACACACTACACAGGTTTTTAAAATATTTTATTAAATCAGCTGTTACGTGAGGCCATGGCTGTTAAGATGACTTACCATTGATGCTTGTACATTGATCCCTTCTGGAACACCAAATATACATTTCTATCTTGATACCCAAATTAGATTCCTTGGCAGAACATTGTCTTCTACAAGTCCCCGAATCATGGATCATGCCTAGGTTTGTGAGGGGTACATATGTAAATTGGTGAGCTCCATATAGGAGGCCCGACATAGGAACAATCAATCCGGGCACCTGACTTACAGGGATCTTTACAGGACTTGATCACCAAGACACCCGAAGGTGACTTTATCCCTATCCTTACCCCTATATCCTTATCCTCTCACACATATCACCAGCTATTGCTGTGATCAAAGATATTTTCCTTCCAGGAATGTAACTATAGACCTTCCCCATAAGCCTCCTTTGGCCAGGTTAATATGAATGCCACGTACAATGAGTTACTCACTAAGTTATACATTCTTTGCTTACTATGGTTCTATGTTTCTGAATGTTGCAATAGTAATATGATATACTTGTTTTATACATACCATACTAGAACCATAATGGTATATAATGGTCCTCAGTGATACCTTAGACACCCCAAACACATGGTTAACTAGTCAGCTGTTCTGACATGAGTCGTTTTGGTTAAATCAAATAGCCACAATATGGGGCTTATGTTTTCGTTTATGCACACTAAATAATAGTTTAGATTTCTAATAAGAGCCAGAGAAATACAATGAAGCTCTTTCTGACGACATTGTTATCTCTGCTCCCCTATACGTTCAGAGCTTGATAAATTCTCGCTCGTTTCTCCCACTACCCCAAAAGTGGGCACTGTGGTATATATTTTCTATCCATCTCCCTTTTTAAACTACATATCTGTTAGATTGATACCCACAGACCCAATTTCCATTGTACCTCTGAGTGTCACATCTCAGAGGCGAAATACTTGTATCCTACTAGTATTTACTTTGAAGAGAGGGCTTCTTTTACTTTTTGCTCTATTTCCTACCAGCTCAAAAAAGAGTGAGTGTTTTTTGTTTCTTTTTAACCTCTGATACTTCTGATCCATCTAGACCCACACTCAACATGGCATACTCATCACTAGGCAGATAAACTAAACAGGATCTCAGAAGCTGGAACTCAAAACCCTTTTCTTGGTTTGGTAGGGCTACGGTGGTGAACATGACAAGATTACCCAGGGTGCTGTACCTTTTCCAAAACTTACACATCATTCTACCCAAAAGGTTCTTCTCCCAACTAAATTCAATAGTACACAAATTGATATGGTCAGGTAAAAAGTCATGCATTAGCATGCAGATTTTATCACGGCCAAAGACAGCAGGTGGCATCAACTTACCAAACTTCGTACACTATTGCTACACCACCCACTTAGTGAAGATTATTGAGTGGACCTGCCACACTAAGAACAAAGACTGGGCTAAAATTGAGGGACTGCAAACCAAGACTCCTCTACGATTCCTACTTTGGACTCCCAAGAAATCATGTCCTGACAACATTAAATCACACCCTAAAATAGAGCCGACTCTGAAAATTTTTCAGATGGTAACTCAGAATTACAACCTTGGCTCCTCTCCGGGCCCATTAACACCTTTAGTACATAATCCAGATTTTGCTCTAGGTCATACAACTCCAGTGTTTCCACATAAGGAAGATTCAGTGTTAGTAATCTATCACTACATAGCTAATGATAAACTTAAATCATTTGAACAATTACAGGCAGAAATGTCTATGGGATATTTTACACACTGGCAATATCTACAGCTCCACAGCTATGTCTACTGTCATGCTGATCGAAAACACTTCCTTAGACCAATGACACACTTCAAAACATTGTGCATGGATGGGGCGACCATAAAAAAATCAACCTCTCTGATGTATAATTGGCTGCAATCCAACTCAGTGGACATCCCCACTAGACACAGAAAAGAGTGTGAGCTAGCTTTCAAAACCTCTTTTACGGATGACCAATGGCTCAATGCATGCATCTTGTCTCACAAGTGCTCTATCAGTACCAGCATCCAAGAAACATCATACGAACTCATGACAAACTGCTATATCACTCCTGCCAAGATGCATGCGTGATACTCAGACACACCCGACACATGCTCGCGTTATAGCAATGGCATCGACACTATGCTGCATATATAGTGGCACTGCCCATTTATGCACAACTTTTGGAATGCTGTCTGTTCACAGATTTATTGTATAATGGAGACAAAGCTTAAACTCACACCAGAGTGTTGCTTACTGAATATATGAAATTATTTTCGCTTGCGAGGCATTTACTGATTGCAGCCAAATCTGTCATTCCCAAATCCTGAAAAACCACTCAAGTGCCAACAGTTACGGAATGGCTGCATGCAGTGGAATCAATCAATAAAATGGAAGAGTTGGTAGCTTTTGCCTCAGAAAGCACAGAAAAATGTCATAAATTATGAAGGCCTTGGGTCTATTTAAATACTCAGACTCTTATGATAGATTACGGAATGGCTGAACGGTCCTGGTCCTTGAATATTTGTTCATATATGTTAGTATATGTATGTGTACATGGGAGGGGATATGGTGCTGCCAACTAGTGCTCTATGTGAAAAGGATATACAAGTGTGCAAAAAACGCAATAAAGTGTATCGTACAAAAAACAGTCATATATGGTAATAATCAAACTGTGATTAATTAATCAGATGTGTACAATCCATGATGTGAAACCTGTACAAAGTTGCAATGAACCCCATATACTGGTAAGTGAAAAATTGTTATAAAAATAAAAATGAAAATGAAAGATATAAATAACATCATATAAAATAATCAAACCATAATTAATCAATATGTATAAAAATCCATAATATTAAATGTGTGCAAAACTGCAGTGGAAATAAGTCCTGTGGATTGATGAACAGTTATTGAAAAGGTAAAATGAAATAATTAAAATACACCAATGTCCATTCAAAAAAACAAAAAACATATATATGTTCTCCTTTAAAAAACAAAAAACGGATATAGACTGGATCTATGAGAAGTTTAAATATAAGATAGTCCCAGAAGATTCCCTTATAATGTAGTAGAGTCCATCAAAAGTGCTCCGTGCGGTGTCAGGACATATTATGCAGATATGTGAGGTCCACTCATGCTCCCTTCCAGGGTCCCCACTTACCAGAAAACGCCACCCCTACAGGGGTTAAACGCATGTAGGCTGTCACTGGTATGGGTGTTTCTTTAAGGGTTGCACCTCCGCTGTACAGATGGATTCAAATCCAGAGAAATCCGGTATTCATAAATTGGAATGAGAGGATGGAAACTCGTAGTGAAGTACCGTAAAATAAGGGCTTTATTGTGCTTACAAACATAAAAAAACTTCCACTTTTCAGTAGATACAGATTAAATGATAAAACAGGGAAGCAAACCGCAATCCCGTGCAGCCGTCACATCTATTGTCAATAGAGGACCCCCTTGTCCCCATGTTGATGAGGACAAGGGCCTCTTCCCGACAACCCTTGCCATTGGTTGTCGGGGTCTGTGGGCGGGGGTCTTATCGGAATTTGGAAGCCCCCTTTAACAAGGGGCCCCCAGATTCCGGCCCCCCATCCTATGTGAATGAGTATGGGGTACATTGTACCCCTACCCAGTCACCTGAAAAAAATAACACACTACACAGGTTTTTAAAATATTTTATTAAATCAGCTCCGGCGTCTTCTCCCCTCTCCGGCTCCTCTCCCTCTCCGGTGTCTTCTTTCTTCTGCTCTTTTGCGGGGCCTTCTTTCTTCTGGCGGTTTTCTATCTTCTGCTCTTTTGCCGCTGTCTTCTCCCTGTTTTTCTTTCCATTTTGACACAACGCAATCACCCGCACAAATGGTGTCTCCGTGCTGTGCAGTGACATATTGGCATGGGGCGGGGCCAGCCGCTGACGTCATTCAGAAGCCCTGCCCCATAGGATGTCACAGCTCCGCCCTGTGACGCTGTTGGGGGGGACCCTATGCAGTTTTTTCGGCATTGGGATTCCCCTTAAAATCCATACCAGACTGAAGGGTCTGGCATGGATTTTGGGGGGAGCCCTACGTCATTTTTTGGTGTTGGGGGTTCACCTTAAAACCCATACCAGACTGAAGGGCCTGGTATGCTCTTGGAGGGTGACTCCATGCCGATTTTTTTTTTTAAATTGACAGGGGTTCCCCTTCAATATCCCCAGAGCACAAGGTGCCTGGTATTGTCGGGATCAAAGTCGGATCCCTATTCACAGAAAATCGGACCGACTTTGATCCGATGTAGGACCGTAAATCGCTCAGCAAAGTAGGATCAAAGTTGGACCATTTAAATGTCGGATAGTGTGAACCCAGCCTAAGTGAAAATGGCCAAATTGGGCCCACTTAGCCATTATCCCTCCCCGGTGTCATGTGACTCGTTAGTGTTACAAGGTCTCAGGTGTGAATGGGGAACAGGTGCGTTACATTTGGTGTTATCGCTCCCACTCTCTCATACTGGTCACTGGAAGTTCAACATGGCACCTCATGGCAAAGAACTCTCTGAGGATCTGAAAAAAAAGAATTGTTGCTTTACATACAGATGGCCTAGGCTATAAGAAGATTGCCAAGACCCTGAAACTGAGCTGCAGCATGGTGGCCAAGACCATACAGTGGTTTAACAGGACATTTTCCACTCAGAACAGGTCTCACTATGGTCAACCAAAGGAGTTGAGTGCATGTGCTCAGCTTCATACCCTGAGGTTGCTGCAGAGGTTGAAGGGGTGGGGGGTCAGCCTGTCAGTGCTCAGACCATATGCCGCACACTGTAGCAAATTGGTCTGCATGGCTGTCATCCCAGAAGGAAGCCTCTTCTAAAGATGATGCACAAGAAAGCCCACAAACAGTTTGCTGAAGACAAGCAGACTAAGGACATGGATTACTGGAACCATGTCCTGTGGTCTGATGAGATCAAGATAAACTTATTTGGTTCAGATGGTGTCAAGAAGTGAGAAGTACAAAGACAAATGTGTCTTGCTTGCAGTCAAGCATGGTGGTAGGAGTAACATGGCCTGGGGCTGCATGAGTGCTAAAGGCACTGGGGAACTACAGGTCATTGAGGGATGCATGAATGACAACATGTACTGTGACATACTGAAGCAGAACATGATCCCCTCCCTTCGAAGACTAGGCCGCAGGGCACTATTCCAACATGATAACAACCCCAAACACACCTCCAGGATGACCACTGCCTTGCTTAAGAAGCTGAGGGTAAAGTTGATGGACTGGCCAAGTATGTCTCCAGACCTAAACCCTATTGAGCATCTATGGTGCATTCTCAAATGGAAGGTGGAGGAGCATAAGGTTAAGGCAGTGCTGGAAAATAATTGGTGGCCACACAAAATATTGACACTTTGAGCCCAATTTGGACATTTTTACTTAGGGGTGTACTCACTTTTGTTGCCAGCAATTTAGACATTAATGGCTGTGTGTTGAGTTATTTTGAGGGGGCAGCAAATTTACACTGTTATACAAGCTGTACACTCACTACTTTACATTGTAGCAAAGTGTCATTTCTTCAGTGTTGTCACATGAAAAGATATAATAAAATATTTATCAAAATGTGAGGGGTGTACTCACTTTTGTCAGATACTGTATATATATATAGATATATATCTATATATATATAGATATATAGAAATAATCAAACGCAACACAGCCATTCCTCTTAACCTTTGGTAGAAAGACTGTTTAGAGAGATGTAGCCCAGTCAAGAGTGTCCTTCTGTTACAAGGCAACATTTTTAGGCTATCCCATACCACCTCAACCCCTCTCATGTTACAAGTTCTACAAGCAATAAATCTTAAAAAACATCTCCTAGACTGGTTAATGGAACCAGAATGAATGGTTTGTTGCCTGTGTGGCTGGTAGCATCTGCACTGTTTGGAGAAGAACCAGTTAAAATCAAATAAAATAAAAAGGGAAGCTCTGCTAGTCTGCCTCGCCCTCACCTCCTCTGCCACATTCGGCATCTTTTGGGGGGAGGGGGAAGTGGGTACCTGGTTCTTCCGGCTCAGTTCGCCGCGGAAGCCCGGAAGTTTGTCCCCCCTCCTTCCCCCGCAGCTGGCCCATCCACAAAGAGGTTTCCCTTAGGCAACATGGTGGCGCCAGCACCCGATTGAAAAATTGTCTGGGGTGAGGACACCGCTGGGTTCCTGGACAGGTAAGAGCCCTAATATTAAAAGTCAGCAGCTACAGTATGTGTAGCTGCTGACTTTTCAGTTTTTCTGGAGGAGCCTTGAGATGCTCTTTAAGGAATCTCAGAAGTGTGTGGTAATTATTAGGCTGCTCCACAACCCTTATAGTGCACCAGATTGTTTTCAAAATGCTTATCTGCCTGTGTGGCCAGCCATCTATATTTGATGGGGTCCAGAGGAGTTCAGCAGTATTACAAGTTGTAATAACTGTTTCATAGCACTGCTTTACCTGCCCAAAATGAGCCCTGTCTTCATCCATACTCAAACAAGGTCCTTTCCTCATTTAGTTAGTCCCTGCAGGCATACATCTCCGATTCCTTGAGTACTAAACGTAAAGCTTAAATAATGTTAACAGCTTCCTAGCTATCTTCTATGTACTACAAAGCACCCTTGCCACCAACTTACACACGGTGCGACAGTCGTACAGCAGCTTGTTGTACGATCATTCGATGAGCGATTAGAACAGCCGGCGTGCGACGGTCGTACAACAGAGGTTGGATGAGCAGACTAGAAAACTGTTGTTGTACAACGAGGCGCCGTATGACTGTTGTACTGTGTGTACAGAGAAGTTGGGCCAACAAAGCTGTACGTGCAAAACACGCATGCTCAGAAGTCGGGAACTCCCGGAAGTGTCCGTTCGTGTAAACCTACAATCCTAATTCACAAATCACATGCACCTGAACTTCCTCTTTATACGCTCGTAGCACGTCACCATGTTAGGCTTGATCGTACGATCGCTTAGTGCACGTCAGTATGTGAGACACAACAGCCAACATACGATTTTGGACGTCCGGTCGTACGACCGTCGCACCGTGTGTACGAGGCTTTATTCTTATGGAGAAGAAGTTATACTAGACTTACTCATTTTGACAGCTAATGGAAACTATCTTAAAAGTACATTCTACGTTATGTCTGGTATGACTGTAGATCAAGTGTTCTATATGTTCCTGCTGGATTTGTCATAGGTGATGCGGGGGGGGGGGTGGGATATAGGATCCCTCGAAGCGTTCCGTCTCTCATGAGAGAAATGGGAACATGCATTGAAGGGCTCCTTTAAAAAACCTTTAGTCAAAAATTGGTAAAAAAGTATGACAGGGTATATTGCAATAAGCACATGCACAGTAAGAGGATTGAAAGAGAGAAGGGACTCCCTTCAAAAAACGGCTGGACCTTGTGGGCACAACAAGAGGCAAAGATAGCAAAGATGATATAAAATTTACACTTTATTACAAAATCATGTTAAAAACTAGACATAGAAAACAAATAAACAAAACAAGCACCCTCTACTTAACAAGGTTGACTAGAGCACTATCCATATGACAACAAATGGAGGTAAGGTCCTAAAATGTAATTAATAGTCCATGAAATAATGGAGAATCCTGAATGTATTATCTATATAGACCCATATATTCCTCCATGCGTTTCACTTTCAAAACAAGCTTCTTCAGGGCAAGATGGGGTAGGTGCTGATGTTTATAAGAAAGAAAAAGAAAAGTTTTACAAGTATGAAATGTATAGAATGTAGTAATACATTGTATATTGGTCTGTACTTTTGAAGTATACATCACAAAGTCTAGAGCAGGGTTTCTCAACCAGGGTTCCGTGGAACTCTAGGGTTCCTCCAGAGGTTGCTAGGGGTTCCTTGAGCAATGGTCAATTTCTACCTCTCAGATAAATTCCCAATGATTCCATTGATCTTTTTAGCTATCTGTAAGGGGGTAATTCTTCCCAATGACCACGAGTGTAAGGAGCATTCTTCCCATTGACCATCACACTAATGTATCATGAGTTGTATATTTTTAACTTTTAACAGGGGTTCCCCGAGACCGGAGAATTATTTCAAGGGTTCCTCGGTGTTGAAAAGGTTGAGAAAGGCTGGTCTAGAGCATATAATCGCATATATATATATATATATATATATATATATATATATATATATATATTAGAGAGGCATAAGATTTCAAATCACATAGCTGGAGTGTAGGTGCTGTATAGCGAAGCAGAATAGTGCAGAATAGTGTCGGTCTGAAGGTTAACTCAAGCCCTCCATCAGTCAGAAAACTGTGAGTTTACCCCTAATAGGCATTCTATGATTTTTTAAAACCGCAGCTTTGCGGCAAGTGTGTCAACTTTCTCAACTTTGACTGGCTCAAAAGCTGGGGTGAGATAGTAACTGCTGAAACCAGATACTACCCATGGAACTGTAGCTCTGTCTACCCATTAGACCTGCACAGTCTGCAGCTGATATCAGTGTGTTGAGCGTCATTCTGCTAGTTAATGCAATATTTTCACTGGGAACTTGCTGCTTCACTCACCTGCAAATTATAGAAGTGGAGTTGATTTCAATCTGCTGTCTCCAGTGCCTAACTAACTATATCATCGGCTCTCCCATTAAGGGGTTCTAATCAGGCTGTCATATTGCTTGCTGTTGCCCATTATCTTGATAGATTGTGAGAAAGGTAAAATGTGGGCCTGGGTGTCCCCCAATTAAAACACATAGCTATATACATGAAAGTGTGGGTGGTGGTTTCCCAGGACCCATTAGAACCTACTTATTTAATCACTGATTCATAATGTGGTATATAAGCATGTGTATGACTGGAATCCATATGGAGTGTGCATTTTATTAGACAACGTTATCTTTTTTATTGTGCATGTGCTTATTGCAATATACCCTGTCATAATTTTGTACCAATTTTTGAATAAAGGTTTTTTAAAGGAGCACTCCGCTGCATGTTCCCATTCCTCTCATGAGGGATGGACCGCTTTGAGGGATCCTATATCCCTCTTTCCCCCCCGTACCCATATGTCTCTTGGTCCTAGCCTTGGTGAACTCCATCCAAAGGAGGTAAGTCTGAGCTCCTACATTAGACCTTGACTTACCAATATGAGTCTATAGGCCCATGTCCTTGCCCTTCCACAGTTCCCTGATTTTTATATTAGCTGATGATGAAGCCTAGGTTCACACTGGAGCAATTTGGCATGAAATTTGACATGTCGGCAATGGCACCATCTGAATCCCAAAAGTAGTTCCTATACTACTTTTGGCGACTTCGGGGTGCAATTTCCATAGACATCTGTGCAGCAACCCGCACAGATGTCTCTGAAATCCCCCCGAAGTTGGGAATGAAATGGTGCGAGTTCAGTGCGAGTTCACCATTTAATTTCCGCTGTCAGTGTGAACCTAGGCGGAGTCAGATGTGTAATGACTGCATGGAAAAATAAGATCCATATGGAATAACAGTTAAAGTGTAACTAAAGGCAAACCTTTTAAAAAAAAGTTTGAACAGAGTAAGGTAGGGTTAGAACCCCTGTCAAGTTTTGTGGCCCTCTGTGCCCTATTGGGGAGCTTTTCCTTCACTTCCTGTCGAATAGCCAAACAGAAAGTGAGTGGAAATCCCTCCAAAGTGAGGGGGTCACCAGGCTCACCGGTGTCTTCACTGGAGGATTTCTTCTCTATTAGTGGTCTAATGTCATCCCAAAATGTGGGATTTTCTTTTGCTTTCACTTTCAATGATAAAGGTAAACAGGACAAAAAAGTGGGTGAATCTCCCTAATGGAGGCACAGACAGCAATAAAAATTACAAATATTCGAATACCTCTCTACTCTATCAAAAACTAAAAGAAAAAGTTTTGCCGCTACTTATACTTTAAGGATGCATTGAAATCCAGCAGATGTAAATTGCATGGTTAATCCTATAAAAGTGTCATTTAGGAATACATATACACATGTGCTATAAAGTATATTCCAGCAATATAAAATCCCCATTCATGTTGGGACTATATGATTACCCAGCTGCAAGTTCAAACAGTTGAGCTGTTCCTGTATTTTTACAAAAAGATCATTTTATGAAGCAGTGTCGCTATGGCTCCCAGGGGTAGTTTAGAAGTATTCACTATCTTGGGAGGGGGTGAATGATTTGTTATTATTGACAGCAGCAATGCAGTTTTAAATTCCCCTGACTGTGTAGATTAGTTTTGCCTCATATGTTGATTAATATTGTGCAAATTGATAAAAAGGGAAAATGTTCTCTATACTTACAGTGTTGATAGATCCTTGGTTGATTGGGGAGTTTATCCCGAAGGCTAAGTCTTTAACAAAATGCGTTGATGATGGTACAATTACTACTTTTTATTCATTGATTTTTTGCACATGGTGTTTGTTATTAACATGGGTTCGCAGGCATTTCCTAAAATATTTATTTAATCAACTGTACTGATAAAAAACATGTTTTTAACTTTTGATTTGGATTATTTTTTGTATGCCTGGATGTTGGTATGCATTTCCCATCATTGCTTGCTTTTCTTTCTTTTCTTTTTTTAATATAAAATAAGTCTTCTCTCACATATGTCTATTCCCTGTTGATAGACACTATTGTGTCACACATTTCACAGAGCCTGCCTTCTGAACTGCAGATGTGCTGAGAGGAGGAATCCCGGAAGTTTTGGAAAGATTTTTAAAGTAAGCTTATTTGGATTGTCAAATATTACTACTGTTTATATTGTTGTTATAATGGTGATGTCATGCCATGAAAGAGTGTGATTTGATTATAGATGGCCTTTAAAAAAGATCTAACAGTTCAGTGGGGGGCATTTACTAAAATTGGAGCACACAAAATCTACTGCAGCTGTGCATTCTAACCAATCAGCATCTAACCTCAGCTTGTTCAATAAAGGTTTGACAGTAAGGAAGAGTACAACTGGGGGAATCAATGGTGGAGAATGATCTGGGTGTTTTGGTAGATCATAAGCTCAATAATAGCAAAATAGCATGCAATGCCAAGCTGTATTAAGAGAAGTATGGACTCCAGAGAGAAAGATATAATTTGCCCCTGTACAGATCATTAGTAAGACCTCATCTGGAATATGCAGTTCAGTTTTAGGCACCAGTTCTCAAAAAGGATATCCGGGAACTGGAGAAAGTTCAGAGATGGGCAACCAAACTAATAAGCGGCATGGAGGAGCTCGGCTATGAGGAAAGATTAGAGGAACCAAATTTATTTTCTCTTGAGAAGAGGAGATAAAGGGGTAAATGATCAACATGTATAAATGCATAAGGGGTCCATATAGTGAACTTGGAGATGAGTTATTTTCTTAAAGTGGAGTTCCACCCATAATATAAACTTTATATCAGTCAGCAGCTTTATGCATTAACAACAACATTTGGTGACTTTTTTTTAACTTACTCTTTCTGCATTGTTGCTAGGGGGTCCTTTCTTATCTGCCACTTCTGGGACCGCTGCAATCTACTTTATATCCCGTGGAGCTTGTGCTCCTGGGAGATGTGTGTCATCGTTTCCCAGGAGTAAGTGGGCAGCGTCGGAGGATAGCATTCGCGTTGTGATAGCAATGAGAAACACTCTCAGCCCCACGCTGGGCATACAATGCGCATTGGGAGGTGCATGCTGGGTAGCCAGCATGCACCTTATCCAGGAAGAGAGTCCGAGCGGGCTTCACATGCCCACAATCAAGATGGAATTGCTCAGGAAAAAGAAAATAAGGTAAGTAAATTTAAAAAAAATGTACTAGGAACGAGAATAACCACTTCAGCCCCGAAAGGATTTACCCCCTTCCTGACCAGAGCACCTTTTGCGATTCGGCACTGCATCACTTTAGCTGACAATTGCGTGGTCATGCGACTTTGTTCCCAAACAAAATTGACGTCCTTTTTTTCCCCACAAATAGAGCTTTATTTTGGTGGTATTTGATCACCTCTGTGTTTTTTATTTTTTGCTCTATAAACAAAAAAAGAGACAATTTTGAAAAAAAAAAAACAATATTTTTTACTTTTTGCTATAATAAATATCCAAAAAAAAGTTAAAAAAATGAATTTCTTCCTCAGTTTAGGCTGATATGTATTCTACATATTTTTGGTAAAAAAAACACAATAGGCGTATATTGATCTGGTTGTGCAAAAAAGCATCGCGTCCACAATCTATGGGAATAGATTTATGGAAATTTTATTTATTTATTTATTTTTACTAGTAATGGTGGCAATCTGCAATTTTTATCGGGACTGCGACATTTCGGTTACTGATTACTGTATAAATGTCACTGGCAGGGAAGGGGTTAAACTGTGTGTTCCCTCACTGTGTTCTAACTGTGGGGGCTGGGCTGGCAGGGACATGACAGATCTGGCTGTTCCTGATCACTGGGAACAGTAGATCTGTCATATGTCCCCTGACAGAACGGAGATCCGCCGTGTTTACACTAGCAGATCTCCGTTCTGCCTCTGTAACTGCAACTGCGGTTGCGCGAACCGCTGTATAGCTATGGCGATTTGCGCAGCAGTGTCAACCTGCCGCCATATTATGGTGGTGGCCGGTCGGCAAGTGGTTAATATACATACATGCGATAATGTATATTAAGTATACAGGCAGAGGGGATGCCGAAAAGAAAAAAAAATTCTGTGGGTGGAACTCCACTTTAACCACTTGACAACTGGGCACTTAAACCCCCCTTAACAACCAGACCAATTTTCAGCTTTCAGCGCTCTCACACTTTGAATGACAATTACTCAGTCATGCAACATTGTACCCATATGAAATTTGCGTCCTTTTTTTCACACAAATAGTGCTTTCTTTTGGTGGTATTTAATCATCTCTGGGTTATTTATTTTTTGCGCTATAATTAAAAAAAGACCGAAAATTTTGTAAAAAAATGAATTCTTCTTCGTTTCTGTTATAAAATTTTGCAAATTAGTAATTTTTCTTCATAAATTTTGGCCAAAATTTATACTGCTACCTATCTTTGGTAAAAAAAAAACTAATTAGTGGATATTATTTGGTCTTTGTGAAAGTTATAGAGTCTACAAGCTATGGTGCCAATCACTGAAAATTGATCACACTTGATTTACTGACGCCCTATCTCATGTCCCGAGACCCTAACAAGCCAGGGAAGTACAAATACCCCCCAAATGACCCCTTTTTGGAAAGTAGACATTCCAAGGTATTTAGTAAGAGGCATGGTGAATTTTTTGAAGTTGTAATTTTTTCCCACAATTCTTTGCAAAATGAATTTTTTTTTTTTTTTCCCCCCAAAATTATCATATGTTAACAGGTTATTTCTCACATCCAGCATATTCATACCACAAATTACACCCCAAAATACACTCTACTACTCCTCCTGAGTATGGCGATGCCACATGTGTGACACTTTTACACAGCCTGGCCACATACAGAGGCCCAACATGCAGGGAGCACCATCAGGCGTTCTAGGAGCATAAATTACACCTAAAATTTCCTGACTACCTCTTGCACTTTTGAAGGTCCTGGAGCACCAGGCCAATGGAAACGCCCAAAAAATGACCCCATTTTGGAAAGCTAACACCCAATGTATATTCTAGGAGGCATAAGGAGTCTTTTGAACTGTTCATTTTTTCCACAAGTTTTTGGAAAATGTGGAAAGAAAATGAAAACGCATTTTTTTTTTTACACAAAGTTGTCAATTTATACAATATTTCTAACACACAGCATGTACCTCTTTATAACATATTTAACTGTTGAAACACATTTTTTTTTTTACGCAAAAGTAAAAGAAAGGTGTAAAAGGTTTTTGAACACCTTTTTTACTTGTCAAGTTTTCTGAGGAATACGGAGGATCTTATATGTAACCCACAATCGAAAGGTTTTACCCCAGTAAAAAACCCGCAAAGGTAACCGGACCACGAGGTCCTGGAAGTTTTCACGTTCTCCATCAGTCCTTTAAAATCCACATTAAATACGAGGATCTTGCGGACTACCACGAGGGACGTACAACCCGGAGACATACACCG
>BLSH010010296.1:464471-491884 GCA_018402905.1 Glandirana rugosa | reverse complement strand
TGTAAGAAATGCACAGCAAGGTGCAAATGTACTATGTAGCACTATTTTTTTTTTTTAAAACCAGCAATGTCTACACACTTTTTAATTTTGTGCAAGAAATGCACAGCAAGGTGCAAATGTACTATGTAGCACAATTTATTATTATTACTTTTTTAAACCAGCAATGTAGACACACGTTTTATTTTTGTGCAAGAAATACACCGCTTGCCGCAAATGTAGTATTTCGAATATATTTTTTTTAAACCAGCAATGTAGACGCACTTTTTATTTTTGTGCAAGAAATGCACCGCTGGCCGCAAATGTAGTATTTAGAATATTTTTTTTTTAAACCAGAAATGTAGGCGCACTTTTTATTTTTGTGCATGAAATGCACCGCTGGCTGCAAATGTAGTATTTCGAATATTTTTTTTTTTTAAACCAGCAATGTAGACGCACTTTTTATTTTTGTGCAAGAAATGCACCGCTGGCCGCAAATGTAGTATTTAGAATATTTTTTTTTTAAACCAGAAATGTAGGCGCACTTTTTTATTTTTGTGCAAGAAATGCACCGCTTGCCGCAAATGTAGTATTTAGAATATTTTTTTTTTTAAACCAGCAATGTAGATGCACTTTTTAATTTTGTGCAAGAAATGCCCCCTGGCCGCAAATGTAATATTTTGCACAAAAAAAAAATGTAATTTGTCTAACTGCAATGTAAAAGCAAAATTTAAATATGCCAAAATGTTGCCAAATGAACTAACAGATTAAAGTAGTGTCCCTGACACACAAGCAGTTGCAAGTGCACTGCACTTGCAAAAATGGCTGCAAACGCCTACCTAACAAACAGAAAAATTGCTTAGGTTTTATATGAGGCACTTTGCTTAGCAAACAAAATGTACTCTAGCAAACAAAAATCTCCTCTAGCACCCACCCACCAATAAATCGCTGTTTTTAACAGATTTTCTAAAGCTAATCTGTCCCTCACAGCAGCAGCAGCATCCTCTCCCTACACTAGTATGAGATGATTTTCTAAAGCTAATCTGTCCCTCACATCAGCAGCATACTCTCCCTACACTAGTATGAGAAGATGTGACATGCAGCACTACGTGACTCCTGCTTATATAGAGGCTGTGTCACATGATGCACTGGCCAATCACAGCCATGTCATTAGTAGGCATGGCTGTGATGGCTTCTAAGGGCAAACGCTTGTTGAATGGCTGCCTTGCAGCTATTCAACAGGCGTGAAAAAATACCCGAACCCGAACTTGGACTTTTTCTCAAAATGTCCAGGTTCGGGACACGGACACCCTAAAGTCCGGTACGAACCCGAACTTTGCAGTTCGGGTTCGCTTAACTCTAATGATTGGTATTCAAAGTGAACACAGCTTCACCTTATTTACTAACATTCACTTTGTGAAGTGAACATATACTTTGCCAAGTGAATAATCCATATTCCTTTAGTAAATAAGCTCCCCTGAATTATGTCTGATACTGGCAATTATTGATCCTTCAGTTCTGTAGAAAACCTTGAAATTTTCAATTACTGTGTATATATATATAATGTTTCATTACAAAAATTAAATATAACCAAGAGAGAATGACCATATTACAACTTAGATGAAAATAAAACATGCTCTGCAGAGAAACAACACTATAGACAATTGATACCTTATTCAGAAATGGAATGGATAGGACATCTTATCATGCCTAAATAACAAAAAACAAATAGTCCATTATGCAAATCACAACTTCAATAATTATGGTAAAATATGAGATAGTTTATCACTTAATCATGTTCAAGGTTAATCCTGTTTTCTTTTAAATTTCTCTGCACATTGTTGATTATTTAGTTTGAACACAGCCTCACAGCTCACAACACACATAGGTGACACTTTAAACATTTTTACAGGTTACCAGTTTAGAGTTACAGAGGAGGTCTAGCACTAGAAGTATTGCTCTTGCTATATAATTGGGGGCAATACCTCACATGTTTGGTGAGAACACCATTTACATATGCAGGCGCAAACTAGGTATGTGTTCGCTTCTGCACACGAGCACGAGGAGATGGGGTGCTTTAAAAAAAAATGTATTTTATTTATTTATTTATTTATTTTTTACACTGTACCTTCATTATTTTTTTGATCACTTTTATTCCTATCACAAGAAATATAAACATCCCTTGTGCTAGATGTAAGGCACAACGAGTCCTCTTTATGGAGACTTTTGGGATCTATAAAACCACATATCTCCACTCTACCCTGGAGAAAAAAAACCCAAAAAGATTGAAATATGCTTTCCTGAAAAAAAAATTGCAATGTTTAAATCTGCCAAAACCGGAAGTGACATTATGATGTCACTTCTGGCCTCCCAGAACCATCTGGTCCACAGCCGGCTCTAAAGTAACCCAACGGAACCATCAGATCGCATACTGGGCTCGCTGATCTCACGGGAGAGCCCAGAAAGGCAGCAGTGGGTGGCAGGAGGAGGGGACCTCCCCTCCCGCTGCCTGTAAAAGCAATCCAGCAGCTAACCAGGGATGATACCTGTGGCTGCATCATTACAGTATAACCACTTCAACCTAAGGGCGTCCATGAACGTCGTATAGTCGGAAAGTAGTTATAATTGATGCTTTATGCTATTTTAAGTGTTTTGGATTCTGGGGGCTGTCTTCCAACATGCTACCGGCCTTATTACCAACAGATCCCACTGTAATTCCAGTGAATAGGTCTATTCTGAGAGGATCTTCTATGAAAAAAAGAATGAGCAAGCATTCCAGACAAAGATATGCTTTTATATGTTTACTGAAACTGCTAAACAGAACATAGTACTTTAGACTTCCAGAGGGCGGCGGCAGGTAGCTTAAGCAGTGGAGATAAATCACAGTGTTTTCAGCAGCAGAGAGAGAAAATAATGAGATGAGAGATAGATTCCAACCCATTATCCAGGCAAGGAGGGATGTCCCAGGGTCCCTGCACCCCCCTAGGGAAAATGCAAGTGGTACCATTTGCAAAAGTCCTGCAGCTTCCCCCCTTTCCTATCCTACAGTATATAATGCTCTGTGCACCAGCCTATATACAGAGAAAAAAATAATTATATTGTCTAACTACACAGGAGCTTCTTGCTTCTCTCCCCAGAGGTCTCCCTCCTTACTATTATATCTGCTCTCTCAGAGTGCTCTACACTGAGCAGCCAGCTAATGCCTAAAGCAGATGCTCACATATTGGCAGTTGTGACATCTTGGGAACGACTCCCACTGCCTTACACTATTAATGCATTTTGACTCCACCTTTGGCTTGGTGTTGCTGTTGTATTTCTGTGCTTGGAAATATTTTCTTGGTATTCACTGGAAGAATCCTTTTTTTTTAAAGTCATGATGGAGCCAGTGAGCTCACTGAGTTAGTATATTTCCTTTACTTCTAAGGAATAAGCATATGAAGTCCCAGTTTCTCTGAATGTTATAAACAAATGAAAAAAAAATTTGAAGGAGGGGGGATTTTTATGGTGCCACAGGTATCAAAAAAAGACCAAGAAATAAAAATATACAACATTTTATTGTTCATAACACATTAAAAAGTTTTTTGAAGAGTGACAGAAATTCTCTTCACCAATAATTGTTTTCTACTTCATATACTTTCTTTCCTTACTTGATGTTCCCCATCTCCCTCTCAATGGGCTGGCTGCTGTAGTCCGCCTCTTGGCGGGAGGATACACATGTGGGTCTCGGGCCACTCCCCCTCCGCTGTAGGTCCTATGGCTGCCAATGACCCACATGTATTACGTATTCCTCCCGCTATCTCTGAGTAAGCGCGGCGGACATTTATCCGCCGTGTCACCTCTGGAGACACATCCACCCCACGTTGCCTCACTGTCTATTGGTGCGGCGGACGTGTGGGAGGAGCTATGCCCATTGCGGGAATCCGCCCACCACTTTTTAAGGGAGCTCTTGCGTGCCCTGCGGCGTCACGACTAGATGCCCTGGACACGTACCACAGAGAGGAGGACCTTTTTTAGCAGACGATATCACAACTATTTGGACATTCAGGTGGGCTTATTTATATTAGAAACAGAAGGGAGATTGCGCTTAACCTTCACTCTCCAAGTCACCTACCACAGCTGCATCTGAATAGTGTGAACTCTACACCCAAACAATAAATAAATAATAAGAAAAGCTGCGCTTGTGTATGTGACAAAAATAAACAATAATAAAAAATGCTGAACTTCCAAAGCATCCAAGTGATTGGATTATATGGTGAAAGAATATTTGTAATCAACGTTTAAAAGTCAATATTTATTAAAAGTATTACACTCACATGTATCCAAAGGAATCATGATTTTGTCACCAAGAGGACGTCTTCCAATGCCCCGGAAGACGTCCTCTTGGTGACGAAATCGATCGGGCGGAAGTGCTGTCTCGTGACCACCGCTGACTGAATCTACGGTTACTACTCTGCATTTAAGCGTGATTCCTTTGGATACATGTGAGTGTAATACTTTTAATAAATATTGTCTTTTAAACGATAATACACTATCTGCGGTTTTTTCGCTTTCTTGAGTGACTGGGATGTCCCTTGGAGGGTAAGATCCAGGAAGCAGATCGGTGTGGCCCCGTGGAGGTCTATGTCCACACAGGCGCCTCCTGACCCCCTATAATAAGGGGTCCAGGAGATTCGGTAAGGATACATCTGCTCTGGTGGAGGATTATATTTCACTATATGGTGGTGTGGTGGATGCATATTCACTTATGAAGGATTAAGAGAAGAACACTAATAATCACAGTTTGCCCGGATTGGATTTATTTTGGACTTATTAACATTCTCTTTTGGACTCATCAGTTATTTCATATGTCAGTAGATTTTATGGAAAGGTTTTTTTCACGTTGATTACAAATATTCTTTCACCATATAATCCAATCACTTGGATGCTTTGGAAGTTCAGCATTTTTTATTATTGTTTATTTTTGTCACATACACAAGCGCAGCTTTTCTTATTATTTATATAGGGCTTATTTATATGGATAGAATTGGTATATACCCTTACATCAGCTATGCTTCAAATCACCCTCGGATATATTTGTATCTCTTTGTTATTGGACACGAATGGGGTTGGGTATTGGCTTCCCTCCCATTGGGTATAAGGGCCCGCTCTTCCTTTCTTCATATAACCCCCTACCGTTAAGCCTGCAGTTCCAGGATTCTGTACATTACGTTCAGGGCACCCCAGCGGGGATATATGTAGGGGTTATTTCCTCTCCCCCCTCTCTACTCACATGTGGCATGCTACGTTTTGAAACGGTACGTCACCATTTTGTCTAATCTTTGCATACTTTTTTATTTTTTTATTTTTCTTCACCCTGTACGCTATTTGTTTCACTGGTACCATTACGATATGCATGGCAGAATGGTTATATAATACAACTTCTATGAGATAAACGCTCAATAAGGGTGATATTATGCTTGTCTCAGATCAGTTTCTGATACATTGACTAGCCTCACAGTCTCTATTTCCAATTCATAGCTGTATGTATATTTTTACAGTATCCATCTATTTATTTATTTACTTTACCCATCTTGCTTATGGGGTGATAATACTCATACACCCCCCCTTATATGATATATATATATGATGATATCTATGAAATGTGTTACATTATATCAACCTATCCTTCATCTAACTTATGTGCTTCTCCATCTTTATAAACTCCCTTTTATTGTGGAATATACTCCACTCCCTTCCTATGTTCCATATTTTGGTTGCCAATATGGCTGCAACCTGTTTTACCTTGAATTTTACCCTGTTTTGGGGCATCTAGAGGCTTGACTGTCCACAGTTTTAGACATAAGGGTCTTTTAATGGCCTTATAGCGGTATTCCCTGTTTCAGACATCGTTCTCCTCATTTAGGGTCCTCTGGGCTGTGTGTTCCATCTTTGATGTGTTTTTTTTTTCCCTCTCTTCCATACCCAGATCTTTACGTCCGGCTACTTAGGGGGTTTTTCCTCTCATTTTGACCTAGGATTGACTATTACTCAACTACTGGTAGGCGTTCTTTTATTTGTTCCTCCTGCCCATAGGGGATGTTAGTATAGATTATAGCTTCACACCTGGTGTCACGGTCCTGGTGTTGGAGTCTCTCTTTGCAGGGAACAACCGCTCTTACACACCCAATTCGGGGACCCCTGATAGAGTAAACAGTAAGTCCCGTAGTGCGGGATGGCACGAGGGCTGGATGGTCACTGGTGGTGATGTGAAGCTCCAGGTAGTCGTGCAGGCTAAAGGATGGTCGTGCAGGCTGGGTCGGCAACTGGCGGGCAGAGGCACAGAAGTGTCAGGCAAGAGAGTGGTCAAAGTCCAAGCAGAGTTCATTAACAGACTGGCAGTAAAGTACAGAGGGGTCAGGCAAACGGATGGTCGAGGATAGCCTGGGTCGGTGCAGGCAGACAGGTAGCAGGTCAGATCAAGCTGGGTCGGATCACGGGAGCAGGAACAACACAGGAACAGGTTTCAGGAAGCAGAGCTGAAGCTCACAGGTACTCAGATGCTGTAGAACGGACAGCACCTGCTGACAGGTGCAGGAAGCTTAAATAGGGCCTTATGGGTTGAATGCGCGTGAACGTGCAAACACGGGAAATAGGACAAAAAAAGGGGCCTGACTTCACAGGCCAGTCTTTTCCTAACACTGCCCCCCTATGGGGCAGCCTCTGGATGCCCAGCTTGGCCAGCTTGGCAGGGTTGTTATCCTTGAAAGCTTGGATACAGTCGTCGGCATGAAGGTTGGCTTCAGGCTCCCAAGAGCTCTCTTCAGGCCCGTAGCCCTTCCATTTCACAAGGGACTGGACCACACCGCCCCTCTTTCTACAGTCAAGAATAGACTCCTCTTCTCCGTCGATCAGAACAGGGGCAGGGGGAGCACCAGCTCTACTGGGGAAGGGGTCCGGGATCACCGGCTTCAGCAGCGACACGTGGAATACCGGATGTATCCTTAGAGACTGCGGGAGTTCCAACTCATAAGACACCTGGTTAATTTTCCTCTTAACAGGGAAGGGGCCAATGAATCGTGAGCCCAGCTTCTTGGATGGGCAAGACAACTTCAGATTCTTGGTAGACAGTCTTGTCACCAGGTTGGAGGTTGAGTTCACCTCGTTTTTTCTTGTCAAAGGCGGTCTTAGTTGCTTCTTGAGTCTTGGCAGGTGTCTCTTGCAACAATTTCAAGTTAGATCTGAAAAACTGCGTGGCTACGTGGACTGCAGGCAGCACAGTTTCTCCAGCTAAACTGGGAAGCACAGTGGGGTGGAAACCATAGTTGGCCCAGAAGGGTGACTGCTTGGTTGCGGAGTGCACCGAGTTGTTGTAGGCGAATTCCACCAAGGGTAACAGTGAGCACCAATCATCCTGAGAGTAGGCCGAGAAACAACGGAGGTATTGCTCCAATGTTTGGTTTGTCCTCTCGGTCTGGCCGTTGGTCTGGGGGTGACACGCTGTTGAGAAAGAGAGGTCAATCTCCAAGGCAGAACAGAGGGCTCTCCAAAAGTGTGATGTAAACTAGACCCCCGGTCAGACACAATATTATCTGGAACACCATGGAGCCGAATAACTTCCTTAAGGAAAATTTCAGAAGTCTCCTTTGCCGTGGGAGTGCCCTTCATTGGGAGGAAGTGTGCCATTTTAGTCATTCTATCTACCATGACAAAGATTGTGGTGTATCCTTTGGCCGGGGGTAGCTCAACAATATAATCCATTGATATTTTGGACCATGGCCGATCAGGAATGGGGAGAGGTCTTAACAGTCCCCAGGCTTTAGTTTTGTCCGTCTTATTTCTGGCACAAGTGGAACAAGAACGGACATAGGCCAGGCAGTCTCCAGGGAGTAATGGCTAACAGAAGGAGCGCGATACGAGCTTGGCGGTTTTCCGTGTGCCGAAGTGCCCGGCTAATTTATGGTCGTGGCACAGTTCTAGTATGGCGGGACGTAACTCCTTGGGAATGTAAATTTGATTTTGGTGCCACCAGAGACCATCTTTCCAGGTTAGCCCTTGGCCATATAATCCCAGTGAGGGGGTTGAGGTTCTCTGAACCCGAGACAGCAGATCATCCTTGGTCAGCAAGAAGTTCCTGGGTTGTAGGATGGTGTTGGGGGGAGCAAGTGTTCCTGGCTCCGAAAACATGCGCGAAAGAGCATCGGGCTTGGTATTCTTCACTCCGGGTCGATAAGTCAAATAAAACTGAAATCTAGAGAAAAAGAGTGCTCAGCGGGCCTGGCGAGGTTTGAGCCTTTTGGCTGTTCGGAGATACTCCAGATTTCTGTGGTCCGTGTAAATCAGGATAGGGTGCTGGTCTCCCTCCAACAGATAGCGCCATTCCTCCAAAGCTGCCTTAATGGCCAATAGCTCCCTGTCTCCGACATCATAATTCTTCTCCGGAGCAGAGAGCTTGCGGGAGAAGAAGGCTACGGGATGGAGGAGTGCCCTAGCTCCCTGCCGCTGAGACATGGCGTCCGGATGCTTCAGAATGGGCGCCGAGGTGAAGAGCTTCTTTAAAGCTTGGAAGGCATCTTGGGCCTCAGCTGACCAGAGGAACCGCTGACCCTGTTTTGTAAGCTGGGTAATCGGAGCGATGAAGGCCGAGAATCCCCTAATGAACCTCCTATAAAAGTTGGCGAGGCCAACAAAACGTTGGACCCCTTTCTTGTCTGTAGGTGCTGGCCAGTCCAAAATAGCTGAGACCTCTTGAGGGTCCATGGTAATTCCGCAAACAGACAGAATCAGTCCAAAAAAGGAAATGCTGGGAAGCTCAAAGGCACATTTCTCGGCCTTAGCATACAATCTATGCTGTTGCAGGCAGCTGAGGACACAGCGAACATGGTGACGATGCTCTTCCAGTGAGGAGTAAAAAATCAAAATGTCATCCAGATAAATAATAACAAAAAGATCCAGATAGTCCCGGAACACATCGTTGACCAGATGCTGAAAGGTGGCTGGGGCGATGCAGAGTCCGAAGGGCATGACGAGGTACTCGTAGTGGCCGAAACGAGTCCGAAAAGCAGTCTTCCACTCATCGCCCTCTCGGATGCGTATCAAGTTGTACGCCCCCCCGGAGATCCAACTTGGTAAACACGGTGGCCGACCCAAGCCTCTGAAACAGTCCTGGAACAAGTGGAAGAGGATAACGATTCTTGACGGTGATGCGGTTTAATTTCCCAGTAATCTATGCGCCGGCGGAGAGTATGGTCCTTCTTTTCCACAAAGAAGATGCCTGCCCCGGCAGGGGACGTGGAAGGTCGGATGAACCCTTTGGCCAGGTTTTCATCCAAGTAGGCCTTGAGGGCCGATAGCTCAAGTTCAGACAGCAGATAGATACGGCCAAAAGGAACCTCGGTTTCCGGAAGCAACTCAATAGGGCAGTCATAGGACCTGTGGGGAGGCAGCTGGTCCGCCCCTTTCTTGCTGAACACGTCAAGGTACTCATGGTAGGCTGACGGCACTGCATGAAGGGTTTCCGAGTCAGTTTCAGAGTCAAGGCTCAGGGGTGAGGGGCCAACACTCCGGGACGGAAGCAGACAATGTTGTCCACAGTAAGGAGATAAAAACTGAATGTGCCCAGAGGACCAGTTTATGTTGGGGCTATGTGCCCGGAGCCAGGGGAGCCCCAAGATGATGGGAAACAAAGGTGAGGCTATGGCATCGAGGATGAGCAACTCCCGGTGCCCTTGGGGTGTGGATACAGGGACAGGTTGGGTTTCCATGGTGACCTGGCCGGATTTAATGGCTGTCCCATCGGTCAGGCGGACCGTCATCTTATGCGCCTTGGGGCACAGGGGCATCTGGTGTAGCGTTGCGAATGTCTGGTCCACGAAACAGCTACATGCCCCAGAGTCAATAATCGCTGGGACTTGAAAGCTCTCTCATGGCAACTGCAAAGAGGCAAAGAGAGTCAGATGAGACATGTTATTACTGGCTGGAGTGGAGTCCTGGTTGGCCGGAGAGGGCCACTTACCAGCTTTGGCAGGGCAGGTGATCACCATGTGCCCGGGTTCCCCACATAAAGGCACAGGTTCAGGGCCCGGCGCCGCTGTCTCTTGTCCGGGGTAAGAGACGGGCACAGCAGGCTGATCTGCATTGGCTCGGGCAAGTCTGTGGGTGCGGGCGGAGCCGATGCCGGGGCCGTGCGACCGGGCACCCAGGGTATCATCCAGGTTAAGCGCGAGACAGGAGAGGGTCCCACAGCTCGCTCGGCCCGGCGTTCTCTGAGCCTCCGGTCTATTTGGATGGCCAGATTGATTAAGGCATCCAGGGTCATTCATCTTTCAGAAGGTCAGACAATCCCAGCCTGAATTGGTAGCAGAGTGAGGTGTCGTTCCACGCTCTGTCTGCATTCCAACGCCGGAACTCTGCTACCTAGTCCTCAGCGGTGCGCTGGCCCTGTTGAAGGGCGTGCAAGGTGGCCTCTGCTGTTGCCTCAAGATGAGGGTCCTGGTAGAGCTGGGCCATGGCATCGAAGAAGGCATCTAGAGTTCTGACTTCAGGTGCTCTTTGTTCCCATAGGCGATGAGCCCAGGTCTGGGGGTCACCCTGCAGCAGGGAAATGACCAGACCCACTGGCTTCGAGAGAAAAGGTGCGTGGCTGCAGACCTAGGTACAATTCACATGAACTACGAAAAGCCTGGAACTTGCTGCGGTCCCCTCCGAACTTGTCATGCAAAGGGACCTTGGGCTCAGAAGGCAGCGCCACAATGGTGCAGGCCGCTGCAGCTCCACCTCCAGATGCAGAGGGGGCGGAGAGCTCACAGACTTTCTCTTCCAGCCGAGTATAGCCCTCCTGCAGGTTCTTCACAGCTTGCGTGAGCCCGGCCAAATGAATGCACAGTTCGTCCATGGCAGAGGGTGTTCCCTGAGCAGACTCGGACATGGCTGTCTGTTACTGTCACAGTCCTGGTGGTGGAGTCTGTCTTTGCAGGGAACAACCGCTCTTACGCGCCCGATTCAGGGGCCCCTGATAGAGTAAACAGGAAGTCCCAGAGTGTGGGATGGCACGAGGGCTGGATGGTCACTGGTGGTGATGTGAAGCTCCAGGTAGCCGTGCAGGCTGAAGGATGGTCGTGCAGGCTGGGTCGGCAACTGGCGGGCAGAGAGGCACAGAAGGGTCAGGCAAGAGAGTGGTCAAAGTCCAAGCTGAGTTCATTAACAGACTGGCAGCAAAGTACAGAGGGGTCAGGCAAACGGATGGTCGAGGATAGCCGGGGTCGGTGCAGGCAGACAGGTAGCAGGTCAGATCAAGCTGGGTCGGATCAACACAGGAACAAGTTTCAGGAAGCAGAGCTGAAGCTCACAGGTGCTCAGACGCTGTAGAACGGACAGCACCTGCTGACAGGTGCACAAAGCTTAAATAGGGCCGTTTGGCGAACGCACGTGTACGCGCATGAACATGCAAAAACGGGAAAAAGGACCAAAAAAGGGGCCTGACGCCTGGTTTGTCTTGTGCAATATGATTATCCATTTTTTCAGTACCTGTGAATTTTGAAAATTTGTACATTGTTGGACACTCTGTACCAATTATTGTCTTGGGTTAATGTTTTTACCTTCTACTATATATTAGTATGCATCCATATTAGTATGTATCAATATGTTGTGATCTAGGATATACATGAACAGTGATAACTGTATAATCATTTTTGCAAAAAAGATGTATGTTATAATCGATATCCACTATGGCTTATATTAATTGAGCTTGTTGCCTAATAATTATCAGGATCACCTGAGGAAGCATATAGTGAAACGTGTCGCAATCTTTTTTGTGGCAAAAGAAGCTTTATCTCATTATTGGAGCCTTCACATGACACTGGTTACCGATTTGAGGATGACCGGGAACTGGACCGATTTCATTTAGTTATGTCCACAGTGCCATCTGTATCGATTGCTACATTTTACATCATATGTGTTTAACTTTTTATCTATGTAATGGAATAAATACAGTTTTTACTTATATTTCCCTGTTTCCTGTTTCAGCTTGGGAGACCACAGTGACAACCGATAAAATCCCAACTTTCCTTTCTTTTTGGTTCTTGTTTGCATTAATATAGAACAATCTTCTTTACCACATACAGACAATGCATGAAATGGGGAAGAAGTTGATAAGATGCTCCCTGGTTCTACATGTTTCGCTATATGCTTCCTCAGGAACAATGAGGGATTTATAAGTTCTAAATGAATACAGAAAGTAGAAAATTAATAAACAGTGCATAATATACAAATACATTGCAATCAAAAAAATGCCTTGAAAATTGTAACAGAATAATAGTAATATATGCAGCCATGTTTGTATCACCCTGGAAGGCAAGTCCCATTAAAAATATCACTACTTACCTATATGAGGTAGAGGAAAGGTTAAGCTAAATAGCCAGAGGAAAACATGGGTGTCTGGAGATGGAAAAATGGCCCGCCGAGGATTCCAGATGGAGGCTGCAGAGTGAACCTCTAATCATAGCAGAACAAAGGTCTAGTATATCATCCTATTAGTCCCTCAAATAGTATTGAATAGATTTCTCTAAAAGCAGGAAATGAAGGAAATAAGTGAAGAAAAAAAATACTAATGCATACTCAAGAGCGGAGAAGAGGAGTTAATGCACATACTGCAAAAGGGAGGAAAGGAAAACACATATAGGCTTTGGTTGATGTATAAGTGCATCAGTAAAATGCACCTGATTTGACAGCTCTCATATGCAAATACAAAAACTGACATAATTATCATAATTGTTATTGGGGGTAACAAACCTACCCTCAATGAGGTGGATGAAAATCCCAATGAACGCTCCAGTGAAAACAGAAAGTGTGGGTCAATTCAGCAATTCAACCGGGGAATTCTTGGATGGGGTACACTGTATACCTCAATTATCCAAAGAGCCCTGGCAAACAGAAATACAGATCAAAAAAGGGAGTAAAAAATGATGACCAACAAAGAAAGCAAGGTGCACTTTAAAACTTGTTTTGATAATACCAAGCAAGTCAATATGTCCAAATGGTACAACAAAGCGTTCAGTGTCACTCATACCTCTTGCCAGATCCAAACTGTCTTTTGTTATAAATAGAGTTGATCGAACCTCTGGAAGTCCGGGTTCAGCAGGTTTGGCTGAACTTCGGGACAAAGTCCGGGTTCGGGTCCGGACTTGACCCGTACATTGACCCGGACCCCGAACCCCATTGAAATCAATGGGGACCCAAACTTTTAGGCACAAAAATGGCTGTAACAAAGTCCTGGAAAGTCCTAGAGGTCTACAAAAGGAAGGAAAATGGGGGTAAGGGTCGGACAAGTGCCCTACAAAGAAATGGGGATAGGGAAATAATTTAAAATAATTTTTAAGCTAAAATAACATAAACAAATCAAAAATGGAGGTGGATGTGGAGTTGGAGGTTGAGGAGGCGGTGAAAGTGGCGGTGGAGGAGGAGGAGGTTCTTTTCAAAGTACCTTTAGAACAGTAATCTGATGCTGAGCCAACTCTACCAAAGTTCATGATTAATTTTAGGGTTACCAAGTGTTTGTTGTGTTCAGACACAGATTGGACTTTGGTAAGGTTGAACACATTTTAAGTTGGTCACTGCCTATAATTGTACGTCCATTATGAATGCTGCATGGATAGGGATGAAAATGTGGGTGACACTTACTTTGATATACAGTACTAGCCGCTAATACTATAGGAAAAAGGAAACTTGTGCTGAGAGGTACACATGATAGCAAATACTAGCTGCCATGCTTTGATAAATGAGGTCACTGACCCAATGTGCTCACATGCAAATAAAAATGTGCATGTCAGTTCTGCACGCACATATAAACAGTGATTGCATATTTGTGTCTAGAATGCTTGCTGATTCATTTTCATAGAAGATCCTCTCAGAATGGCCCTATTCACTGGAGTCACAGTGGGATCTGTTGGTAGTAAGGCCAGTAGCAGGTTGGAAGACAGCCCCCAGAACCTGGTAACACCAGGCTGAGTAATTCTAAGGATGTTCCCTCTGCACGAGAAATGGTGGGAACCCTGGAGAACCCCAAGCTAGGCCTGTATGTATTACCTGAGCCAGGCAGTAATGGGTCAAAGAGCAGATGTGCAAATATTCTACATCCAATTTCTTTGCCCAGTATCCAAAAACATCAAATCTCATAAAAAGTAACTACCACTTGTTATTGCAATCATAATGACCATAGTATACATATTTTTCATCCAAAACACTAAAAATAGCATTAAGTGGCAATTTTAAAAAACCTAGGCTTGTGTGACAAATCAACGTGAATGTCAGAGTGAGAGCAATCATTCTAACACCAGACCTCCCATGTAACTCTAAACTGGTAACCTGTAAAAGCTTTTAAAGTTTTGCCTGTGGAGATTTTTAGGTACCATAGATTGGCGTTATTCTGCAGAGGTACGGATTTTTCTTTCAATCAATTTTTATTGAATAAGGTTAAAAGCATATAAACAAAAAACAGAATATGATTGCGTCATACACGTAGATTGCTCGCAGTATAAGTCCAAGTGACATACAGCGTAAATATGAGTGAATGGGTACATGAAATATAAACTTACAGAAAGAGGTGATATTAATTTAAATCATTAATAGAATGAGATGCTGGGTCGGGTGGTTGGAGTAGGAGTTTAGAAGAGTTAATGCTTTGAAGTAGTGTCAGACCTTGTTAGTTAGGGGATCTTAAGACCTAAGGTACGATCCAGGGGAGCCAAAAATAGCTACAGGAGGAGTAAATGGGATGGCAGGCTCATGCTCGCAAATTAAGTTTGAAACATTTAGGGTCTGTTGTCGACGTGACTCCTGTCAATATTCGTGACTTCCCTAAACTCTAAAATCTAGAGTTTAGGGAACCTGGATAAGGTTCCAGACCCAGCATGACCCGTAACTGAACGTCATTTACTAAAATACAAATATTAGTTAATTAAAAATAGGGTGTAATAATGGTGGGCGTGAAATGGCAACCAACATTAAAAGTAAGTATAACACTCATAATTGGTACCGCGCCCAATATAACTAGAAGGGACTAGGTTGTCCCTTAAACATTGAGTCCCCTGGTGTGTGTTTCACACTCACTCTTTATGGAACATTCTATACCCAAAGCAAAAGCCTTAAGACTATAAAAGAGTAGAGAGAATAGAAAAAGTGAGAGAGAGGGAAGGAGAAAAGTAGAAGATGGGCAGAGGAGAGAAGTTGTAGATGTCTTGTTGGAATTTGCCAATGGGCTTGAAAGCCCTACTGAGGATTTAAGGGGGGGCCTCAACCTTCTGTACTGTGTCCTGTAATATACTGACCATCTTCTGCTGGGCCATGATCCATGAGATTTTCTTTTTCGTCATAGTGAAGGAGACAAAGGGTCGCTCCCAGGCTCTAGCTATCATCAGTTTAGCCCCTAAAAATATGAAATGAATCAGTCTCTTTACATTCTTAGATGCCTTTTCTACCAGAAAGTTCAATAAAGCTATGTGAGGGGATTTGGTGACTTGGATACCTGTAATCTTTTACACCAAGGAGAAGATTTTGTCCCTTTGGCGCAGTGGTGTCCCTTAGATACCCAGACAAAGGTGATAATTTTTTTCTTGGAATCGCCGTAACTGAACCTTGTTGATGGGAATGGGAAGAGACCGGAGGAGGTATAGAATTCATAGGAGCAGAGTCATCTTGATGGAATGGAGCCTTCCCAGCCAAGACAGATTGAGTTGGGACCATCGGCTGAGGTCTGATTCTAATTTTTTGAAAAGTGGGGGGAAGTTAGCTGAATATAATTGATCCACCCTTTTAGTAAGGGAGGCCCCTAAACATGGTATCATAGAATCGCTCGCTCCAGGCAAGGTCAAAGTGGTCTTTCAGTCGTGAGTTTAATGAATCTGGGATATTAATGTTAAGGGCTTGGAATTTAGACATGTTGTCGTGCAGACCGGATATGTTACCGAACTCAGAAAGAAGGCGTCAGATGTTAGGTAAAGAGATTAGTGGTGATGTGACAAAGTGGAGGAGGCTAATGCTAGAGTTTCAATCGCTATTGCAAAAATCAGGGGGGATAGAGGGCATTCTTGTCTCATGCCTTTTGAAATTAGGATAGGTTTTGAGTATAAGCCTTGGAGCCGCACCCTTGATTTGGGGGAAGAGTAGAGAGCACTGAGAATGTTAATAAAATGCTGTCCCATCCCCCATCTCTGCAAGATAAAGAAAAGGTAAGGCCAAGAGACTCAGTCAAATGCTTTCTGTAGGTCAATGGATAAGAGTAAACCTTCTTGAGGTTTCACTCCATCCCAACCTGATTGCAATAGCGAGATGATGTCTATTGCTCTTCTAATCTGGTCAGGTCCTTGTCTACCTGGTATAAATCCTACCTGATCCTTATGTATATATAAGTTGATAAATGAGGATAGTCGGTCAGCTAGGATCTTAGTCAGGATTTTCATGTCATTATTTATCAGGGAGATGGGGCGATAGTTGCCGACCTTGCTTGGGTCCTTCCCTGGCTTTGGAATTACTGTGATATACGCTGAGTTTAAAGAACGCTCTAAGGTTGCCCCCTGCCTGAGGGAATTAAAGAAACACGCTAATTAGGGAGAAAGGGTGTTCAAAAAGGATTTATAGTAAGGGATTGAGAAGTTGTCTGGCCCTGGAACTGAGCCACAATTCAGGTGTTTGATGACTTGGGCGACATCTTCTGCTGAGACTGAAGCATCTAGGTTGGCACGGTAGTGGTCTTCTAATGTGTGGATAGGTAGTGAATTTAAGAAGAAGCCAACCTGTGTTTGGTCAACCGTTGTCCTCCCACTGTATAGTTTTTGTAAAAATCATGAAAGGCTCCCATTATTTTCTGTGGGTTGTGAGTTGCCGAACCACCCAAAGGATGTATTGCCAGGGGCGCCTGCATCCGCAGTTTGGGGGTTAATACTGCCACCAGCATCGAGCCCAGTCTGTCTCCTTGTTGGTAGAATCTGACCCCACTCCATCTTAGGCTCTTCTCCACCTTAGAAGTAAGAGCGAGGTTTAATGTAGTTCTAGCTGCACCAGTGTGGCCGTGGACATGGACTTAGGGTCTCGTTTGTGTTGTTTGCTAAGACTCAGGAATTCCCTCTACAGATGCTCTATATCAGCCCTATGGGCTCGTTTGATTTGGGATGATAGCTGTATAAATTTCCCTCTGATGGTGGCTTTGTGTGCTGCCCAAGGGGTAGCTGGGGAGACGTCTTCCATGTCGTTAGTGTAGAAGTAATCAATAATGGCTTTTTCTACTTTGATTGTTCTCACAGGATCACTGACAATGGACTCATTAAGTCTCCAGTGACTGAGCCCTTTTTGTCCCTGAGGCCTTTTTATGATTAAAAAGACCAGAGAGTGGTCAGACCATACCATGTCCCTAATGAAGGACTTAAATGCCAAGGGTATGAGGGCCGTTGTTAGGAGCATATGATCTATCCTGGCAAAGGATTGATGAGGGTAGGAATAGTGTGTGAAGTTCCCTCAAAATGTTGACCAACCTATGTTGAAAACTAGACTAGCAATATGAAGGCTTTGTTTAGTGGATCTGGTAGCTTGTGCTTCCGGAGGACATTTTTTGTCTAGTCCGAGCGCAAAGGCAACATTTGAGTCCCCCTGTAGATCATTGTGCCTTCGACTAGAGGTCCCATAGAAAATAGAGTTGAAGAATTTAGCCCGGCCCTGGTTGGGTGCATAATAGGAAACTGAATAAAGTTGATCATCCAACACTCCCTTAAACCTGCCCTCTGGGTCTTCATGCTCAGATTTCAATGTAAATTTGCATCTTTGCAAGAAGAAAACTGCCACGCCCTTTGATTTTTCCTCAATATTGGCCAGGAAGAAGTTAGGAAATTTAGGGTGGATGAACTTGGGGTTGAACAATTTGGGGAAATATGTTTCTTGAAGCAATATAACATCAATTTTCTGGCTGTGGTAATATTGGAAAATTTTTCAACATTTGATCGGGGGAGGAGCTATCAAAGTTAGCCATGGAAATTGGGGAGGGAGGTATCGAGAGATGCAGAGCTACTTACCTCCAGTTCCTATTTACAGTCAGTGGAGGAGGAGCACTTGGGATTGAGGTTCAGCATAGTTACATAGTTCAGTGAGGTTGAAAACAGACACTAGTCCATCAAGTCCAACCTATGTGTGTGTTTTTTATGTCAGTATTACATTGTATATCCCTCAATGTTGTGGTCCCTTAGGTGTGCATCTAATAGTTTTTTGAAAGTATCCATACTCCCAGCAGAAACTACTGGTTGTGGAAGAGAATTCCACATCCTCACTGCTCTTACCGTAAAGAAACCTCTACACATGTTAAGGTTAAACTGCCTTTCTTCTATTTTAAGAGTGTGGCCGCATGTCTTTGTGTACTCCCTTGCGTGGAATAGTTTTGTCCCTATTGTGGGGTCACCAGTACAGTATTTGTACATTGAAATCATATCCCCTCTCAAGCGTCTCTTCTCCAGAGACAATAAGTTCAATGCTTGTAATCGTTCCTCATAACTAAGGTCCTCCAATCCCTTAATTAGCTTTGTTGCCCTTCTCTGGACCCTTTCTAATGCCAGGACATCCTTCCTGAGGACTAGTGCCCGGAACTGGATGGCATATTCCAGGTGCGGCCTTACCAGAGACTTGTTTAGTGGGAGAATTCTTGATTTATCCCTGGAGTTGATCCCTTTTTTGATGCATGTCAACACTTTGTTAGCTTTGCTTGCAGCAGCTTGGCATTGCATGCCACTGCTGAGTCTGTTCACTACTAGGACCCCTAGGTCTTTTTCCATCCTAGATTCCCCCAGAGGCTCTCCCCCTAGTGAGTAGTTTGCGTTCATATTCTTGGTACCCAAGTGCATTATCTTACATTTTTCTATGTTAAATCTCATTTGCCACTTGTCTGCCCACCCCATTAATTTATTCAGATCTTCTTGTAAGGTTTCCACATCCTGTGGAGAATTTATTGCTCTGCTTAGCTTGGTATCATCCATAAATATTGAGATTGGGCTGTTCACCCCATCCTCCAAATAGTTTATTAACAAATTGGATAGGATTGGTCCCAGGACGGAACCCTGGGGAACCCCACTTTCTGCACCAGACCATTCTGAGTACTCCCCATTTATCACCACCCTCTGGACTTGCCCCTGTATCCAGTTTTCGATCCAGGTGCTCACCCTTTGATCCATGTTGAGGGACCTTAGTTTGTACATTAAAAGTTTATGGGGAACTGTATCAAATGCCTTTGCAAAATCCAGATACACCACGTCTACAGACCTTCCCTTATCTAGATGGCAGCTCACCTCCTCATAGAAGCTTAATAGATTGGTTTGGCAAGAATGATCCTTCATGAAACCATGCTGATTACCGCTAATGATACTGTTCTCATTACAATAATCTTGTATATAATCCCTTATTATTCCCTCCAAGAGCTTGCATATTGTTGATGTTAAGCTAACTGGTCTGTAGTTTCCAGGGATATATCTTTATCCTTTTTTATATATTGGTACTACATTGGCTTTGCTCCAATCAGCTGGTATTGTACCGGTCAGAAAACTGCTCTTAAAGATTAGGTACAAGGGTCTGGCAATGACTTGCCTAAGTTCCTTAAGGACCCTCGTGTGTAAGCCATCTGATCCCGGTGACTTATTAGTGTTCAGTTTTTCAAGCCTTTTCCTGATTTTATCCTTAGTTAGCCATGAGGGTGCTTCCTGTGATGTGCCGTGAGGACCAGCTTTGTAGTTCTGAATAATTGAGCCCCCCTTTCCTTTGTGAATACTGAGGAGAAAAATGTGTTTAACACCTTTGCCATTTCTCCATCCTTTGTAACCAGATTACCTTCATCATTCTTTATGGGGCCAATATAATCTGGCCTCCCTCTCTTACTGTTTATATACTTAAAGAATTTCTTGGGATTCTTTTTACTCTCCTCAGCTATGTGTCTTTCATGTTCTACCTTAGCTGCCCAGATTGCACTTTGCATTCCTTATTGAGTGTTTTATAAATATGAAAATCTCACAGAGACCCCTCAGCCTTGTATTTTTTGAAGGCCTTCTCCTTTGCTTTTATGTGTGCCTTTACTTCGGAGTTAAGCTATCCTGGTCTTTGATTAGCTCTTTTAAATTTATTTCCCATTGTGATACACTGGCTAATACCTTTGTTTAGTATGTTCTTGGAGCACTCCCATTTTTCCTCCGCTTTCATTGTTCCTAAAATTTTATCCCAGCTGACATTTTCCAGCAAGTAGCATAGTTTATGGAAGTTGGCTCTCTTAAAATTCAGTGTCTTTGTATTCCCCTTATGTTTCCTGTTTGTGTAATTTATACTGAAACTAATTGACATGTGATCGATATTTCCTAGATTGCCCCTTACTTCCACGTCTGTGATCAGGTCTGTGTTGTTAGTAATCAGAAGGTCTAATAATGCCTTTTCTCTTGTTGGTGCATTTACCATTTGACCCATAAAATTGTCCTGCAGGACATTTAGGAAATGGCGAGCCTTAGCTGAATGTGCAGTACCTTCCTCCCAGTCAATATCTGGATAATTAAAACCCCACATTATAATGACACTTCCCATCCTAGCCGCTATTCCAAATTGCGATAAGAGGTCCACCTCCCCGTCCCTCTGATTAGGGGTCTATAGCATATTCCCAGTATTACTTTCCCCTTGGTATCTTCCCTTTGTAGCTCTACCCATAAGGCTTCAAGTTCCTCCCCAGATCCACTACTAATGTCATCTCTCACATTTATTTGTATGTCTTTTTTTATATACAGGGATACCCCTCCCCCTTTTTTGCCCTCCCTATCTCTGCGATATAGGAAATACCCTGGAATGGTAGCCAGCTTATCATGTGAGCTGTTGAACCAAGTCTCCGAAATTCCCACAAAATCGAATTCCTCCTCGTACAGTAGCAACTCTAGTTCTCCCATCTCGTCTGCCAGATTCCTTGCATTAGTGAACAAGCCACTTAGTTTTGTCTGGACACCTACTGTTTCCTTGCTGGGTAATCCTCGTTTGCATATAGGACTTGTTACACTACTTGCCTCGGATTTAAATTCTATATTCGCCCTGCCACTCCTGCCCCCAATACTGCCCCCTGTTCCTTACTGGCTATTACTAAGTCTGGACCCTCCCCCGTTACCTAGTTTAAAAGCCCCTCTAACTTTTCGGCCATCCTTACTCCCAGCCGGTCGGCACCTTCCCTGTTTAGGTACAGCCCATACTTTCCATAGAGCTCGTAACTGGTTGAAAAATTGGCCCAGTTCTCCAGGAACCCAAAACCCTCCTTTCTACATCAGCTCCTCAGCCACTTGTTGACTTCCCTAATCTCCCGCTGCCTCTCTGGTGTGGCTCGAGGTACCGGTAGTATTTCTGAGAATACTACCTTGGAGGTCCTAATCCTCAATTTTGCTCCTAGGTCCCTGAAATCTTTTTTTAGGACACTCCACCTACCTCTAACTTTGTCATTGGTGCCAACATGCACCATGACAGCTGGGTCTTCCCCAGCCCCTCCCAGTAATCTGTCCACCCGATCTGTGATGTTCCGAACCCGAGCACCCGGTAAACAGCATACAGTTCGGTGCTTCAGGTCTTTGTGACAGATTGCCCTCTCTGTGTTTCTAAGATTTGAGTCCCCTACCACCACAATCTGTCTTGCATTTCCATTGGCTTCATCCCCACCCTCTCTGGAGGAGTTATTCCCCTGGCAGCTGGGGCGCCACTTTGCTCCAGCGATGCTGATTCCTGACTGGTTTCCGCAATATCACACAACGGGGAGTACCTATTGGGATGCTCCAGCCCAGGATCAGCCTCCTTGTCTCTTTCCCTTCTACCCTTCCTAACTGTCACCCCACTACTCTGTTCTGGTGCCTGCATCTCTTTGTCTCCACCAGCCTCTGTGCTGGCCCCTGCCGGCACCTGCCAGGTACGATCCCAACTCTCTTTAAGTATGGAGAGTCGTCTCAGTGTTGACAGTTGCTCCCAGAACCTGGGCTTCCAGGGAAACAATGTTCTTACATTTTGTACAGCAGTATTCATCCTCGATCTCATGATCAAGGAACGCATACATGCGACAAGATGTACACAAGTCCACACCTGCCGGGCATCCTACCTATTGATTTAGTGGGGACTGAGAATTATGCTCTATCCAATTACTTAACCGCTGGCTTCCTGCCTCTACTACTCACAGTACACGTGTCCTCACACCACACTCAGGTACTCATGCCACACTCGTGTACTCACGCCACCCTCAGGTACTCACAGAACACCCAGGTACTCACACTATATTACTCAGGTATTCACCCAATACTCTGGTTCTCACCCAATACTCAGAGTACTCAGTTACTCACATAATACTCAGGTACTCTCAGAATACTCAGGTACTCACAGAATACTCAGGTACTCACACTATAATACTCAGGTACTCACACTATAATACTCAGGTATTCACCCAATACTTAGGTTCTCACCCAAAACTCAGGTTCTCACCCAAAACTCAGTTTCTCACAGAATACTCAGGTACTCACTGCTCAGGCACTCACAGAATACTCAGGTACTCACCGAACACTCAGGCACTCACTGAATACCCAGGTACTCACCGAATACTCAGGCACTCACTGAACATCCAGGTACCGACCGAACACCTAGGTACCCACAGAACACTCTACTCGGGTACTTCACAAAATACTCAGGTACCCACTACTCAGGTACTCACAGAATACTCAGGTACTCACTACTCACAGAATATTCAGGTACTCACTACTCACAGAATACTCAGGTACTCACTACTCACATAATGCTCAGATACTCACAGAATACTCAGGTAATCACCACTCAGGTACTCACAGAATACTCAGGTACTCACTACTCAGGTTCTCACAGAATACTCAGGTACTCACAGACTACTCAGGTAATCACCACTCAGGTACTCACAGAATATTCAGGAAATCACCACTCAGGTACTCACAAAATACTCAGGTAATCACCACTCAGGTACTCACAGAATACTCAGTTACTCACATACACTGTCAGTCAGTTGTTATTGTATGTGTCTTTGTGTCACTCTGCACAGCCTCCCCTTGTAATCTGCCTCTTTGCAGGAATCAGTCAGTCAGTCTCCTTCAATCCTGCTGCCCCTTCTGTCAGTCACCCCCCCTCCAGTCCGGTCCGCAGATACACTCAGCTGCCGCCTCTCCCTGTCAGCTCACTGCCTCCCAATGCCTCCTGCCACCACTCTTGGTCACAGAAGTCCGATCTGCCCGCTCGGTCACGGGGGGTCTGCTGCTCCTGCTCTGCCACTGCTCGGTCATGGGGGGAGGGGGGGTCTGCCGCTCCTGCTCTGCCACTGCTTGGTCACGGGGGGGTCTGCCGCTCCCAGTCCTTGTGTCACCTGCCGCCTCCTCCTGGTAGCCCCCACGCTACCTTAGTCACAGTGAGTGATGGGGGGGTCACTGTCCGAAACTCAGCCCGCACACACACACATGAGCTGCTTCAGCCCCTGCAGCCCTGACTGCCTTTCCGCGCCAAAACTGTCAGCACCACAGCACCACCAAGTGGCCCACCACTGGTTCCAAGTGAAGGGAAGTGTGAGGTTCTGGCAGGACATCTAGAGAAGGAGACAATGTTAGAGGAGAATGAAAAAGAGAAAATTAGTGAAAAGGAGGGAGTAAGAGAAAAGATCACCAGAGGGAAAGGAGGACAATGTCCCTCCATGTCCTCAAATATACAGGTGTAGCCTCCCCCTACTTGAGAGGGAGAGGTCCTGGCCAGGAGAAAGGGGGAAGCCATATCTCCAGGTCAGGTGGAGGTGCATGTGTGCTGCTCCAGCTGCAGCACCCCATCATATGTGCAATACAGTAAAAACAACAATAGTTAACAGCACAACTATAATTTGTATACAATTCCAAACCAACATGGGGGGAGCTCAGGCAGCAAATCGGTGTTGAAATGCAAGAGAAGGGGGAGGCAAGGATTGGGCAGGTGGGGGAAAGAGGATAAATTGGGGATGGAGAAGGGATGGGTCGAGGAAAATGAAAATGAAGGGGCATGGGGAGACTCAGGGGGAGGAATAAGTCCCTCAGAAGCACGAATCAGAAGAGTAGGGTCAGGATGTGCTGTGCAGGAAAGTGGAGTATAGTAGCGGGGAATAGGAGTGGTTTTAGTGATCTCCATTCTGAATGGTGGATGACGATAAATCTGCAAATATCTGGATAGGGTGGTCCTGATACGTCAGCTGGGGTGCAGAGCAAGCTCGTTGCATGACCTCCTCCTTGACCACATAAAAGTGAGGTTTCACCACTATATCCTTGGCGACCACATCTGATCTAGGGGGACCTAAGGCTCTGTGAGCTCGGTCCAGTTCTAGTCTGTGTAAGCTCTTGGATTAGGGAGCAGACTGCAGCAGGGGCATCAGTTACAGTTTAGAGGATCCCTCTGATCCGAAAGTTGTACCTATTCTCAAGGTCATCTATTTTGGATAGTGCAGTTTCTAGTTGGTCTTGTAGGTCTTGTGTGCGGTCTGTATTTTGGTTAGCCCTGGTTACAGTGGTGTCCAATTTGCTTTCTATCGCCTCCATGCAAGAGCCTAGGTTCTGTAAGTCAGCTTTAATTTTGCCGGTTATTTTGGCTACTGTACAGGATAAGCCCCAGTCTAGCATTTCAGAGAACTTGGTGAACATAGAGGCAGTGTCAAAGGGAAGATCAGAGTGTTGTACTGTGAAAGCCTCCCAGCTCTGTTGTTGTGCAGGACCTGCTTCCATAGGGGGCAGCAATAGTTCATCCAGAGTGTGCCCAATTAGGGATTCTGTATATGTTGGGAAGGCTTGTATAGGGAAGTGGGTACTCACAGTAGCCCCAGAGTGTGGGCTTAGAAGCAGGGGGTCTGAGGGTGGGTCCGCCATGCAGATCCCTGCCTCCATCTGTGTATGAGGCAGAGAAGCAGTCGCCATCTTGGATTTGTAGGCCGAATCTCCAGCCGGTGGGAGCTGTGCTTCCAGGGCTCGGGCGGACAGGCCCCAACAACATAGGGCAATGCTGCCGGTTTTTCCCCAATCCCGGGTGTAGTTGGTGTGGGGTGGTGAGCATGCTGTTCACCAGATGGAGCATGAGATGGCTGGAACAGTGTGGAGCTCCTGGTCTACGCGTCCATCTAGGGAGCCTTCACGCATGCTCTTTCTGGCGTACTTAATTTTAAAGCGTGACTTGTGTGGTGTCTATTTACTCAGTGTAACGTCATCTTTTATATTTTACCAAAAACTGGGTAGTATATTGTATTTTTCTGCATTAAAATTCATTAAAGTGTATTTTTTCCAAGAAGTTTGCATTTGAAAAATTGCTGCACATATATAGTGTGACATAAAAATAGGCATTCCCACCATATTATTTTCTAGGGCCTCTGCTTAAAATAATGTTTGGGGGTTCTAAGTAGTCTTCTTGCAAAAAAAAAATATTTTTTTACATATAGGAGAGGAATGTCAGAATTGTCCGGGACTGGATGTGGTTAAGAAATTAACACTAGCTGCATGGAGTTTGCACATTCTTCCTGTGCTTGTGTGGCTTTTCTCTGTTTTTTTATGTTCCAGCAGGCACAATGTTAAGTTAATTGGCCCTAGTATGTATATGCATACCTGTGAGATGGGGACCCTAAATTGTATGATCCCTGAGAACAGGGACTGATGTAAATGTACAATATACTGTAAATGTAAATATCTATAATAAACTCTCTCTCTTTCTTGGAATGAGGTGATCCCTACCCAGCAATATGCTTGTCATAAGAGAACAAGTCTGAAGCTGATTCTGAGCAGCATTCAAACATCCCCCTTCCCACTAGTCACAAGGTGTGTTCTTGTTAGATTGATTTGGATTCCTGTCAGGGTAATTTCTTTCTATGTTCAACAATAAGTAAGAGGAGATCTTTGCAAAGCCAAGAGAAATCCCCTTTTAGACAGTTCTCATTCTCTCAAGTGGAGACACAGACTGTAGTAAAAACTTTGTAAGAACATATCTGTCCTGCACTTGTAACCCCTTTGTCAGGTGGGTAGGTGCACAGCCTATGGTGGTACCAAAATCAACATAATAAAGCAGGAAATTGCAAGAAGCTACAACTTCCAAAAGCAAAAAATATACGTAAGTAAACTGTATTAAAACAGAACTTTATCCATAGCAACTAGAGTTGAGCGAACCCGAACTGTAAAGTTCGGGTCCGTACCGAACTTTTGGGTGTCCGGGACCCGGACCCGAACCCGGACTTTTCAAAAAAAGTCCGGGTTCGGGTTCGGGGCTCTGGTAATTTTACTAAAAGTTCTGGAAATTGCTGTAAAAAAGTCCTGGAAAGTCCTAGAGGTATGCAAAAGGAAGGGAAATGGGGGTAAGGGTCGGACAAGTGCCCTACAAAGAAATGGGGACAGGGAAATAACTTAAAAGCATTTTTAAACAAAAATCACATAAAAAAAAATCAAAAATGGAGGTGGATGTGGACCATCTTCAAGCTATGTGTGAAAAGTATTAATTAGCGGGAGAAGCCATATCACTGTTCTAAAATCATCTTCAAACTGTGTGAAAAAAGTATAAATTAGCCGGGAGAACCCATATCACTGTTCTACAATCATCTGAAAACTGTGTGTGAAACTTAAACAATAGCCGGGAGAAGCCATATCCCTGTTCAAAAATCATCTGCAATCTGTGTGTGAAACTTAAACAATAGCCGGGAGAAGCCATATCCCTGTTCTAAAATCATCTGCAAACTGTGCGTGAAACTTAAACAATAGCCGGGAGAAGCCATATCCCTGTTCTAAAATCATAAGCAAACTGTGTGTGAAACTTAAACAATAGTTGGGAGAAGCCATATCCCTGTTCTAAAATCATCAGCAAACTGTGTGAGAAACTTAAACAATAGCCGGGATAAGCCATATCCCTGTTCTAAAATCATCTGAAAACTGTGTGTGAAACTTAAACAATAGCAGGTAGAAGCCATATCCCTGTTCTAAAATCATCTGAAAACTTTGTGTGAAACTTAAACAATAGCATGTAGAAGCCATATCCCTGTTCTAAAATCATCTGAAAACGGTGTGTGAAACTTAAATAATAGCAGGTAGAAGCCATATCCCTGTTCTAAAATCTTCTGAAAACTGTGTGTGAAACTTAAACAATAGCAGGGAGAAGCCATATCCCTGTTCTAAAATCATCTGCAAACTGTGTGTGGAACTTAAACAATAGCAGGTAGAAGCCATATCCCTGTTCTAAAATCATCTGAAAACTGTGTGTGAAACTTAAACAATAGCAGGTAGAAGCCATATCCCTATTCTAAAATCATCTGAAAACTGGGTGTGAAACTTAAACAATAGCAGGTAGAAGCCATATCCCTGTTCTAAAAACAGGGATATGGCTTCTACCTGCTATTGTTTAAGTTTCAAAAGTCTTCTAAAATCTTGTCCCTATACCGAAGATGGACG
>BLSH010010296.1:448267-464461 GCA_018402905.1 Glandirana rugosa | reverse complement strand
ACAGGGATATGGCTTCTACCTGCTATTGTTTAAGTTTCACACACAGTTTTCAGATGATTTTAGAACAGGGATATGGCTTATCCCGGCTATTGTTTAAGTTTCACACAGTTTGCAGATGATTTTAGAACAGGGATATGGCTTCTCCCGGCTATTGTTTAAGTTTCACACACAGTTTGCTGATGATTTTAGAACAGGGATATGGCTTCTCCCGGTTATTGTTTAAGTTTCACACACAGTTTTCAGATGATTGTAGAACAGTGATATGGGTTTTCCCGGCTAATTTATACTTTTTTCACACAGTTTGAAGATGATTTTAGAACAGTGATATGGCTTCTCCCTCTAATTAATACTTTTCACACACAGTTTGAAGATGGTCCACATCCACCTCCATTTTTGATTTTTTTATGTGATTTTTGTTTAAAAATGCTTTTAAGTTATTTCCCTGTCCCCATTTCTTTGTAGGGCACTTATCCGACCCTTACCCCCATTTCCCTCCTTTTGCAGACCTCTAGGACTTTCCAGGCCTTTTTACAGCCATTTTAGTGCCTAAAAGTTCAGGTCCCCATTGATTTAAATGGGGTTCGGGGTCCGAGTCAAAGTTCGGGTTCTGTCCGGACCCGAACCTGGACTTTGTCCCGAAGTACGGCCGAACCAGCAGAACCCGAACTTCTAGAGGTTCGATCAACTCTAATAGCAACTTGATAAAAAGTAATATTCTTTAGCAAGGAACATAGATTCCACATTATTAATTACGCTACCAAAATGAGCCTGTGCTAAAAATTTCCTTCATTGTTGCTCCTGTCTCTTCTTGCTCGAGGCTGCCATTTTGCTGAAGCCAAGAGACTGTGAACAGCTGTAAATCATAAAGGGGAACTAAACGAAACAGTTTAAAAAAAACTGTTACTTTCCTTGAATGCTGGGATTGCTAACTGTCACATTTGCTTGTGTCCTCAACCAAACTCTCAAACCATCAAATGGCTGGTGTCATACCTGATCACATGTGCAGCACCATGGCAGTTGCAGATCAAACAGAAGCAGCTTCCTTGACTGTAAAGGATAGGAGGGTTTAATTTCACTTTAAGGCTCTCAGCAGATTGTCCTCTACAAACTCGGCAATGCCTAAAAATGGAGAGCAACTGAGCATGTGCAGAGGGTCAAAGAGTGTATTACTGGATTTTAACCACTTCCCACCCAGCTGTCAACCTCAATAGGTGGTCTCATTATCCTGGCCGGATAAGCCGATAGCATATGCCCACGGGAGCATGCATCGCAGCGATCGCCGTCGGCTTGTGTCCGCCGCACACAAGCCATCACCGATTACGCCAGTGAAACTGGCTGTTTAGCATGTGATCGGATGTGTATAATCACAGCCGATCACGTTACATGAGTAAAATCGAGGTGCGCCTGATGAGCGTCTGATGCGTGCCCCCGGCGGTGTGCCCACGCGATTGGGGGGGTGGGGCGGGTGTCCCTCAGACACAGCTCTTTCCCCAATCGGGGGTAAACAGCCAATGAAATTGTCTGTTTACCATGTGGCTGGCTGTGTCCAATCACAGCCGGTCACTAATGCAAACATAAAGTTGTCACTATGTGATCCCTGCTTCCTTTCCTCACCGATTGTGTGAGGAGAGAGCAGGGATCAGTGGTGATTCAGTGTCTGTCTTTTTACTTTTACTGTACACAACACGACCCCCCCCCCAATAAAGAAAATCTGTCACCAGTGCCATCTGGATCTGTTACAGCCCATTTGGATCTGTCGCAGCCCATCTGTCACACAGCCCATCTTCATCAAAGCCCATCTGTCACACAGGCCATCTGTCACACAGGCCCACCACCAGTACCGCCATTGGTACCGCCACACAGTACCAACACTGATGCCTCCACTAGTACCGCCATCGGTACCACTAAATACAGGCCCACCACCAGTACCAGTACCGCCACACAGGTCCACCACTTGTACAGCCATCGGTACTGCCACACAGGTCAGTCACCAGTATCACCATCATTGGTAATGCTAAACGCAAGTCCACCACCAGTACCACCATCGGTAATGCCACACAGGCCAGCCACCAGTACTGCCACCAGTACTGCTAAACGCAGGTCCGCCACCAGTACCCCCACCGGTTCTGCCACACAGGCCAGTCACCAGTACCGCCACCCATCAGTACTACCATCAGTACAGTCACACAGGCCCACCATCATGTCTCAGAGAGTCTATACCCCTGAGGAGGCATATGAAATCCTTGCCATGTTGAATGATGAGAGCAGTGGGGAGCTCTCATCATACAATTCTGGTTTGGAATACGTGCCAGTAGAGGGCAGCATATCAGAGTCTAATTCAGTGGAGGAAACCGCCCCCCCCTAGAAGAATAAGAAGATCAGGACCAAGATCCGAAGACCTGCCCATCACCAGCATCGCCAGACCCCAGGAAGAGGAGCCCAGTACAAGTACTGGAACTACATGCCCAACCCAAAGAACCCTAATCCGGGTCCAGGCCCAGTCCTTCCTTCCCGATGCCCTGGCAAACCCCTGCCAACTCAGGGTCCCCAATAATCCCCGATTTCAGCACACAGCCAGGCGTGCAGGTTGACGCTACCAATTTTGGCTCATTGGATTATTTTTAATTTGTTTTTCTCCCCCAATTTGCTGCAGAGCATGGTGAACCAAACCAATCTCTACACAAAGCAATTTATTGCTGCCAACCCCACTTCATCTTACGCCCGCATGTTCCATTGGCGACATCTGACACTGGACAAATTTAAATTATTTTTGGGCCTTATGTTTAATATGGGGCTTACAAAAAAAATGAAAGCATGTGTACTGGTCCACCCACCCCATCCACCACATACCAATATACTCTGCTGTCATGTCCAGGACACGATACAACATGATTATGTGTTTCCTGCATTTTAATGATAATTCACAGTGTCCTTCCCGAGATCACCCCAACCATGACAAATTGTACAAGCTACGCCCCCTAATTAATTCCTTTTCCCAGAGATTTGCAGAAGTGTTCATCCCAGATAAAAATGTATAGACGAGTCCCTTATTCATTTCACTGGCCGGTTGCAGTTCAAGCAGTACATACCAAGCAAGAGAGCCAGGTATGGCTTACGACTGAGTAAACTGTGTGATCGAGCCACTGGATACGTATACACCTTCTGTATCTATGAAGGTAAAGACTCCCAGCTCCAGCCCCGTGATTGCCCAACATATATTGGAACCAGTGGGAAAAATGTCTGGAAGCTGCCATACCCCCTGTTTGGAAAAGGATACACTTATATGTTGACAACTATTATACGAGCTTGCCCCTATTTCGCCACCTTTATTGAGAAACAACCCTGGCCTGCGGCACCTTCAAGAAAAACTGGAACTGCTTCCCGCAACATCTCCTCACCAAAAACCTTCAAGACGGTTATCCGCCTTCAGGAATGCAGAGGTATTGGCCATGAAGTGGAGGGACAAGAAAGATGTCCACATCCTCTCTACTATTCACAACCACACCTTGGTGAAGAATCAGAGAGGACGTGGCCCCGTTGTAAAGCCCGAATGTTTCCACGACTACCATCTATTCATGGGGGGATGGATTTAAATGAGCAGATGTTACAGCCCTATTTGTCGACTCAGAAATCCCATTATTGGTACAAGAAAGCTGCATTTCACCTTTTCCATGTGGCCATGTACGTTTGTCTGTTACCAAAGATCATCCGAAAACCAATCCTTCATCTACCTCAAATACATTGAAGAAATTGCCTTTATCTTATAAATGGACAACTTTGTGTAAAAACAATGCGTTTTCATTTTTTTTCGACATTTTCCAAAAACTTCTGGAGAAAAATGAACCATTCAAAAGACTCATTATGCCTCATAGATTATATGTTGGGGTGTTTGCTTTCAAAAGTGGGGGCATTCTGTGGGCAATTCCATTGTCCTGGTGCTCCAAGGCCTTCAAAAGTGTAATAGGTGATTGAGAAATGAGATGTGTAATTTATGCTTCTAAAATGCTTGACAGGGCTACTTCAATGTTGGGCCTCTGTATAAGGCCAGGCTGTGTAAAAGTCTCACACAAGTGGTATCGCCATACTCAGGAGGAGTAGCAGAATGTATTTTGGGGTGTCATTTTTGCTATGTACATGCTATGTGTTGGAAATATCTTATAAATAGACAACTCTGTGTGAAAAAAAATGTGTTTTCATTTTTTTCCACATTTTCCAAAAAGTTCTGCAATAAAATGAACCATTCAAAAGACTCATTATGCCTCATAGATTATACTTTGGGGTGTAAGCTTTCCAAAATGGGCTCATTTTGTGGGCAATTCCATTGTCCTTAATCTGCATCAAGGATAATTGGTAGTTGTCCCTGAACCCAGCGCTCCTTATTAGTTTTATTGGATGTGTTTTATCCCTGATATTCTCCGGCTGCTGCTGTGTTAATTTACAATACTCTGTGCTGTCATTTAACCCTTAGTGTGCTTTGCTTTGCTCACCAATTGTCAATGTCAGCAGCGCCTGAATGTTTTTCTGCTGTTAGTTTCTTTATGTTTAAATCTTTGTTCTGTCTATTTGTCTGGGTGTGTGGGGGGTTACCAGCTCACCCGAAAGAAGCAGAGACCTTAACTCTGGTAAGTGGGGACCCAAAAGGGGATAAAGAAGGAGGAACACCACAGGTTGGGAGACAAAAAGGTTTTCTTTATGGACTGGTTCCGAATCTAAACCCCAAAGATTGGAAACAACCCAAAAAGAGGGACTATCTGGAATTTAACAAGGGGAAAAGCAATAGAGAACCGCTGTTTTATGGATTTTATGGACTTTTATATGCATTGATATTTATTCACCCATTTTAAATGTCAATTATATGTTATGCTATAAGTTAATTCATATACTATATGCATAGAATCATATGAGAATGTATATGATGGTATAGAAATATAAGGATAAAAACACACCCAGACAAATAGACAGAACAAAATAAACATAAAAAAACTAACAGCAGAAAAACATTCAGGCACTGCTGACATTGACAATTGGTGAGCAAAGCAAAGCACACTAAGGGTTAAATGACAGCACAGAATTCCATTGTCCTGGTGCTCCAGGGCCTTCAAAAGTGTACTAGGTAGTCAACAAGTTAAATGTGTAATTTATGCTCCTAGAACACTTGATAGTGGTCCCTGCATGTTGGGCCTCTCTTTGTGGCCAGGCTGTGAAAATGTCCCATATCGCCATACTCAGGAGGAGTAGTAGAATGTGTTTTTGGGGTGTAATTTGTGCTATGCATATGCCATGTGAGAGAAATAACCCTTTATAATGATAATTTTGTGAAAAAAAAAAATCTTAATTTTGCAAAGAGTTGTGGGAAAAAATTAAACCGTGAAAAAACTCACCATGCCTCTTAGGGCCAGTTCACACAGGGGCGACTTGCGCTCCGACTTGTGTCACCCCAAGCTGAAATCCCATTGAAGTGAATGGGAGCCATCTTAATGTACACTACTGAAGTCGCTCCGACTTCAGAAAAGGTTCCTGTACTACTTCAAGGCGACTTCTATCCGACTTGTGCCCATAGAATTCAATGGAAATGGCCTCCAAGTTGGATCCCCCATCTATACTGAAATGACTTACAGGAAAAAGAAAAGAATCTACACAGTTACTCCCCCCAAATTACCCAGGCAACCCCCTCCCTCCCTTCTCTGATTGGCCACATGCAAAGTCACCTGGCATGGAGTCACGTTGTAAGTCGCCCAAAGTCACACTGAAGATGCGCTGAAGTCATCTTGAGGTCACGTTATAAGTCGCCTAGCAAAGTCTCGCCGAAGTCCCTGTGTGAATGGTGGCTTACTAAATACCTTTGAATGTCTACTTTCCAAAAAGGGGTAATTTGGGATGTATTTGTACTGTCCTGGCTTGTTAGTATCTCAAAAAATGAGATAGACCGTCAGTACATCAGGTGTGATCAATAGAGTTGAGCGGACACCTGGATGTCCGGGTTCGTCTGGTTCGGCTGAACTTCATGGGAAAGTTCGGGTTCAGTACAGAACTTGACCCAAACTTTACCCCGGACCCCAAACCCTATTGAAGTCAATGGTGACCCGAACTTTTGGGCACTAAAATGGCTATAAAAAAGTCCTGGAAAGGGCTAGAGGGCTGCAAAAGGAAGCAAAATGGGGGTAAGGAGTATGACAAGTGCCCTACAAACAAATGTGGATAGGGAAATAACTTAAAATCACAAAAAAAAAAAAATGGGAGGAGGAGGTGGATGTGAAGTAGGAGCCTAGTGGTTGACTAGGCCGTGACCGTGGCAGTGTAGCTGGAAGTGGCGGTGGTGGAGGAGGAGGAGGAGGTAGCCAACACTGTTATTTGTTTGTTTGGTTTTTTTTTCCTATTTGGGGTAGCCCCCAAAATATTAAGACATATTAAAAAAAAACAAGTATACCAATGGCTGTGTGAGGCCGGTCTAAATGTCTATTCTGCAAAAGGTACCGGCAAGTCTTGTGGGATCCATGCCTAGTTCATTTTAATAAACGTTAGCTTGTCCACGTTGGCCAGGCGGCTGCGCTTGTCTGTGATAACACCCCCTGACGTGCTAAACACACGTTCAGACAATACACTGGCTGCAGGGCAGGCCAGCACCTCCAAGGCATAAAGGGCAAGCTCAGGCCATGTGCCCAATTTAGAGACCCAGAAGTTGAATGGGGCTACCTGAGGAAGGTGTTTCACTTGTGCATGTAGCTGGCACAGATCGACCACATCCTATCCTTGCAACAGGAGCTTCAGCAACACCACCAACACCAGCAGCACCAGCAGCACCACGACCACGTCCCTTATTTGATGCTCTCCTCATTCTGGACACAAATGTACTATGTAGCACTATTTATTAATACTAAAAAAAAGAATAATACATTATTATTCTTTTTTTTTTAAAAAAAAGAAAATTGTAGATGCACTTTTTATTTTTGTGCAAGAAATGCACCGCTCACACCAGCAGAAGGAACCTCTCCCTACACCAGTATGAGATGATTTTAGAATGATCAATAATCTATCTTTCACAGCACCGACAGGAACCTGTCCCTACTGCAGTATGAGATGATTTTAGAACAATAATCTCCCCCTCACAGCACCGACAGGAACCTCTCCCTAATGCAGTAATAGATGGTTTTAGAATGATAAACTCTCCCTCAGAGAACCAACCGGAACCTCTCCCTAATGCAGTAGTAGATGGTTTTATAACGATAAACTCTCCCCAGAGCACCAACAGGAACCTCTCCCTAATGCAGTAGTAGATGGTTTTAGAATGATAAACTCTCCCTCAGAGCACCAACAGAAACCTCTCCCTAATGCAGTAGTAGATGGTTTTAGAATGATAAACTCTCCCTCAGAGCACCAACAGGAACCTCTCCCTAATGCAGTAGTAGATGGTTTTAGAACGATAATCTCTCCTTCAGAGCACCAACAGTTACGTCTCCCTAATGCACTATAAGATGATTCTGAACGCTAATGTCTCCCTCACAGCACAGACAGGAACATCTCCCTAATGCAGTATAAGATGGTTCTGAACGCTAATGTCTTCCTCACAGGACCGCAATGAAGGTCTCCCTAATGCAGTCTGAGATGGTTGTGAACGCTAATCTTTCCCTCACAGCACCGGCATGAAGCTCTCCCTACTCTAGTCTGAGACAATCTGACACGCGGTGCTACATGACTCCAGCCTCATATAGAGGCTGGGTCACATGATGCACTGGCCAATCACAGCCATGCCATTAGTAGGCATGGCTGTGATGGCTTCTAAGGGCAAACTAGTGAAAAGCTTGTTGATTGGCTGCCCAGCAGCTATAGAAAAGGTGGCAAAAATACCCGAATACCGAACCCGATCCTGGACTTTTTTTTAATGTCCGAGGTTCGGGTTCGGGGCATGGACACCCCAAAGTCCAGTACGGACCCGAACTTTACAGTCCGGGTTCGCTCAACTCTAGTGATCAATTTTCAGTGATTTGCACCATAGCTTGTAGACTCTATAACTTTCACACAGACTAAATAATATCCTCTAATTTGGGTAATTTTTACCAAAGATATGTAGCAGTATACATTTTGGCCCACATTTATGAAGAAAAATTACTTTTTTGCAAAATTTTACAGTAGAAACTAAAAAAGTGTTTTTTTTCCAAAATGTTCACTCTTTTTTCACTTATATCGCAAAAAAATAAAAGCAGGGACTAATAAAAAAATTATAAAAATTTTGTTTAGATACAGTGTAACATGACTGAGTAATTGTCACTCAAAGTGTGAGAGCACTGAAAGCTGAAAATTGCTCTGGACGGGAAGTGTTCTAAGTGCCTGGTATTGAAGTGGTTAAACAGTATAGGCACTTATTTTTAATGCTTTACATAGATATACCTGCAAAAGGGGCCAGCCTGAAGAAATCTAGCAGGACTTACTTTCTGACTGAAGTTCCACTTTAACGTGTCATAATACAGAAACAAAACAGTTTCAGCACCATGGACAGCGATTGCCAGCAAATGAATGAGCAGGCTCCTGTCATTGCTCAAAAAGATTTGTCACAAAAAATGCTTTGAAAAAAAAAAACTGTTACTGTGCAATAATATTTGCCTTGGCAAGACTCAGTGTAATAAGATGTGCTCCATTAATGTTGCATAAGGCAATTGAGACAGAAATCGCTGAGCGAATCCCATCAAATTAAACTTGGGTGAATTCACATATTTTTCACTAGGATAAATGGAATCTTTGATAAATTTAACCTTAGGTGTATACTGTATTAAAGCTGGAACAGATACTGTGAAGCTATTTTAACATATATTGAATAAAGTAAAAAGTGCACTTTTTGGTAGGTTTCGACATACAGTATGTATAATTGTTTTCATGCTTTCCATGAAGAAATTGACAATGCATCGGTTAGACAGTTGCATCACATAACAGACATTCTTATATACTTCTAAGAGTGTACTGTGACAGCACCAAGTGGATAACATTAGATAAGCATCAATGATTTAATAAATAATGTCTGGATCAATGTGAATGCTATCATTTTGGCAGGTTCACTATTTGGGGTTATAAGTAATGGACATGCTCTTATGTGAAAAATAGTAACCAGCAGCTCTACTGATGGATGCAATTACATGTTGAAATTTGTATGATCTACAATAGCTGTGGATGTTAAAGAATTGATTCTGTGGACAAAATGCATCATCCCATTTGATAAAGTATAATTGCTGTCAACTATATTGATGGATCTGACCGCATGGTTGAACTCATAAAGAGAAGTGGATGTTTGAGGATATGCTATGTGGATATAATTATTTACTATCCCACTTGGAGGCTGCTTTAGGAGATCTATAATCTTCGAGTACTGCTCAGTATATGACAACAACATCAACCATTGTTTGCACATAACCTTTTGTAATTGACAGATGGTTGAATACATAACCTCTGATATATATTATATACTGTATGTATTACTGTGTTGGTATGTAATCCATTAACTACTTGAAGACCAGGCATTTTCTGACACTTTTTGTTTTTGTGAAAATCTGTTTTTTTTTTTTGCAAGAAAATTAGCTAGAACCCCCAAACATTATATACAGTATCTCACAAAAGTGAGTACACCCCTCACATTTGTGTAAATATTTTATATCTTTTCATGTGACAACACTGAAGAAATGACACTTTGCTACAATGTAAAGTAGTATATGTACAACTTGTATAACAGTGTAAATGTGCTGTCCCCTCAAAATAACTCAACACACAGCCATTAATCTCTAAACCACTGGCAACAAAAATAAGTACACCCCTAAGTGAAAATGTCCAAATTGGACCCAAAGTGTCAATATTTTGTGTGGCCACCATTATTTTCCAGCACTGCCTTAACCCTCTTGGGCATGGAGTTCACCAGAACTTCACAGGTTGCCACTGGAGTCCTCTTCTACTCCTCCATGATGACATCACAAAGCTGGTGGATGTTAGAGACCTTGTGCTCCTCCACCTTCTGTTTGAGTATGCTCCACAGATGCCAATAGGGTTTAGGTCTGCAGACATGCTTGGCCAGTCCATCACCTTTACCCTCAGCTTCTTTCGCAAGGGAGTGATCATCTTGGAGGCATGTTTGGGGTCGTTATGTTGAAATACTGCCTTGCGGCCCAGTCTCCGAAGGGAGGGGATCATGCTCTGCTTCAGTATGTCACAGTACACGTTGGCATTCATGGTTTCCTCAATGAACTGTAGCTCCCCAGTGCTGGCAGCACTCATGCAGCCCCAGACCATGACACTCCCACCACCATGCTTGACTGTAGGCAAGACACACTTGTCTTTGTACTCCTCACCTGGTTGCCGCCACACATGCTTGACACCATCTGAACCAAATACATTTATCTTGGTCTCATCAAACCACAGGACATGGTTCCAGTAATCCATGCCCTTAGTCTGCTCGTCTTCAGCAAACTGCGGGCAAACCGTGGGCTTTCTTGTGCATCATTTTTAGAAGAGACTTCCTTCTGGGATGACAGCCATGTAGACCAATTTGAAGCAGTGCGCTGCATATGGTCTGAGCACTGACAGGCTGACCCCCACCCTTCAACCTCTGCAGTAATGCTGGCAGCACTCATACATCTATTTCCCAAAGACAACGTCTGGATATGACGCTGAGCATGTGCACTCAACTTCTTTGGTCAACCATGGCAAGGCTTGTTCTGAGTGGAACCTGTCCTTTTAAATTTCTGTATAGTCTTGACCACCATGCTACAGCTCAGTTTCAGGGTCTTGGTAAACTTGTCATAGCTTAGGCCATCTTTATGTAAAGCAACAATACTTTTTTTTTCCGATCCTCAGAGAGTTGTTTGCCATGAGGTGCCATGTTGAACTTCCAGTAACCAGTATGAGAGAGTGAGAATGATAACAACAAACCTAACACACCTGCTCCCCACTCACACCTGAGACCTTGTAACACTAACAAGTCACATTACACTGGGGAGGGAAAATGGCTACTTGGGCCCAATTTGGACATTTTAACTTAGGGGTGTACGCACTTTTGTTGCCAGTGATTTAGACATTAATGGCTGTGTGTTGAGATATTTTGAGGGGACAGCAAATGTACACTGTTATACAAGCTGTACACTCACTAATTTACATTGTAGCAAAGTGTGATTTCTTCAGTGATGTCACATGACACGGTATTTGCGCAGCGGTTTTTCAAACAGGTTTTGGAAAAAAATACACTTTTTAAATTTTAATGCAAAAAACAATATTTAACCCATTTTTTTGTAAAAACATGTCATGCTTTAAAATTGTGCATGCCCCCAAAACGGCGACAAACAACGTAATGGTCTAACGTTGTGGTGATATTTCACATGTGTGGGATGATCAGGGTTTGCGTGCATTCGGGGCCGACATACACATTCGCCTTTGCGTCCTAGCACAGGGGGAAGGGGGCACATTACTTTTTTTTGTTAAATTATTAGCTTATATATATTTATTATTTTTACACTGTTGCTTTATTTTTATTTTTTTTATCACTTTTATTGTTGACACAAGGAATGTAAACATCCCTGTGACAGCAATAGTCAGAGACAGTCTTTATGGAGAGATCTGGGGTCTATAAGACCCCAAATCCCTCCTTTGCATTTGAAAGCATTCAAAATGCCAAGATCAAACTAGCGCCTTTAAGGTTCCAGTAAAAGGGAAGTGATGTCATGATGTCACTTCTAGGTTACCATATCCGAGACCTGATCAAAGCCCAGGCGAGTGGTGAGAGGGGAGACGTCCCCTCCCGCTGCTTATAATAATGGCCCAGTGGCTGCTTAGCAGTGGCTGCTTAGTCACATTGATTGCTATTACTAGAGAGCTGACCGTCGTCTCTAAAAAACAGTACCAGGGTGATGCCTGCAGCTGCAGGCATCACCCCGGAAACAACCACTTCAAGTCAAATGATGTACAGGTACTATACGTGATTTGGTGGCAAGTGAACAGCAGTAGGGATGGGCAAATGGTTTGGCCCGAGCATAAGTTCGGGCCGAACTTTCGCTGTTCGGTCGTTCAGTGAACCGTTTTGTTCGCCCGCCCCCCCCCCCCGAACCAAACAATACGCAATGTGGCACTGAAAAATGCATTGCAAGCCCTGATTGGCTGAAGCAGTGAAAGCACTGTCAGAGTCATGATTGGACACTGTCATTATGACGTTATCCAATCATGGCTCAATACCGCCCCACAGTATAATAGTATTCTTTCAATGTTAGCCATTTTCAGTGTGATTTCGGTTGGCGAGAGATAGAACAGGGCTCTGTTCAGTGCTATTAGTTAGCTAATGTGCTAAACTGTGCTGTTTTGCTTTAATTGTCAGTGTAGAATATTAGTTTAGTGTCAGTCTAGGGATAGTGTGACTGTAGTGAGGAGGACCATCATTCAGCTTTGCATAGTGTGCAGCTAGAGTAGGGACAGCTCAGATAGTTTCAGTGTAGTGTAGTGAGACCGTGTCATTCATACTGTATATACATTAGTGTACATGTAGAGTAGGGACAGCTCAGATAGTTTCAGTGTAGTGAGTAATCTTTACATAAGTGTATAGCTAGGGTAAGGACAGCTCTGATAGTTTTAGTGTCGTGAGACCGTGTCAGAAATCTTTACATTAGTGTATAGCTAGAGAAAAGTTCAGATAGCGTCAGTGTATTGACGGTTGAACACCATCTATTTGGTTGCGTTACTGCAAATTTAACGCCATTTACTTCTGTGTGCGTTACTGCCAGTTTAACAACATTTACTTCTGTGTGCTTTACTGCCAGTGTAACACCATTTACTTCTGTGTGCATTACTGCCAGTTTAACGCCATATAGTTCTATGTGCGTTACTGCCAGTTTATCCCAATAAGTTTTTATTGAAATTAATGATTACAACAACATACATAGTTTTAACATGTTGAGAGTACACATGTAGTTAATAAAGTGAACATAAGAAAAGAGACCTTACATCACCATGGGAATGTATGATTGGTTCAGTAGCATATAGAAAATTGATTACAAAGTATAAACAATATTCTCTATTAGATTAGGTTTCATGTACGAGTACTCGAGTATAACATCGTGTGAATAAAGAGGGAGGGGGGAGGGAAGGAGTAACTTGCAGAGGTGGATCTATAGTTAATTCACTGTTATCCAATTTATCTTGTGATATTTTATATTCTTATGGATTTGGTACTTTGTGACCATAAGGCCCATTTTATGAGGAATTTTGGGTATGAGAAGTTAATTAGGGCGAACATTCTTTCCATATCATATTGGTGATTGATTTCTGCTATGGTTTCTTTTACGCTTGGGATGTCAGTAGATTTCCACTTCCTAGTGATGATTATTTTTGCAGCATATAAGGTGTGTATAATGATGTGTCTAGAGGAGGGAGGGAGTGAGTCTAATCCTACATGTAGTAGTGCCATTTTTGGGTTCGGGCTAATTATATGGCCAGTGATCTCCGCTATTAGTTTAAAAATTGCATTCCAGTAGGATGTTAGGCATTTGCAGGACCACATTGTGTGCAAAAGGGATCCAAGATCGCCACAATTTCGCCAACAATGTGGTTGGGTGGTAGGATAGATTTTCGAAAGTTTTAATGGCGTGAGGTACCACATATGTAATATTTTTAGGTAGGATTCCCAATGATTTGCGCATTTGGAGGTTTTAGCTGAGTATTGAAAGATCTTCTGCCAATTTTCGTCTGTTGAGTTGTGGTTTAATGATGATTCCCATTTTTCTATGGATGCAGTTCTGGTTGGGAAAATTGTTTCATTGATAATGTTATAGAAAAATTAGATTCCATGTCCTCTGTGGGATGAGGTTTTAAAGAATTGGTGCACTTTAGTTGGGATGGCAATTTTTACAGGGATCTCATGTGAACGTAGATAGTGATGTATTCTTATATATGTGTAAAACTCGGAGGGTGGTAAGTTATAGTTTTTTCTTAGGGTAGGGAATGAAATTAAGTTCCCTTCGTCATAGAGCTGTTGAAGGTGATTAATGTTGCATTGTGTCCATGGGGTGGTGTTTAGGTCCGGTATTATGCCTTTAAGGATGTCTATTGGGATTTTTATGTGATCGGCTGGTTGTGGGTTTAGTGAGGTCAGATATGTCCATGCTTGTTGGGAGGCTTTGATGGTTGGGTGATTGGTTTCTATAAATTTAGAGAGTGTATGGGAAAGGAGTAGGTAGTTGTATGGGAACGTGGGGTGAAGGGTGGAAGATTCCAGTAAGGACCAGATTTTTTCTCTAGAAGGGTGCTACCAATAGTATAGCTGATCTAATAGTGATGCTATGTAATATGTGTGTAAATGTGGCAGGGCAGCACCTCCTCTATTTGACGGCCTGTACATCAAATGGGACGTACATCTGGGACGTTTTGATTCCCATATATATTGATTGATGAGTTTTTGGACAGTTAGAAAAAAATTTTGGGGAATAGAGATAGGAAGGGTTCTAAAAAGGTACAAAATTTTGGGGAGTATAAACATTTTCACAATGGCTATGCAGCCTAGTTTGGATATACCTTTGGAGCGGATTGAGTTTAAGTCCTTTGGGAGTGATTGTAAAATCCGTTTGTGGTTTAGTTCGTAAAGTTGTGAGGTGTGAGGGGTCAGGTTGATCCCTAGATAGGGAATCGATTTGTAAGACCAGGAGAAAGCATATTTTTTCTGTAGGATATTTTGGGCACGGGAGGATAAATGTAGTTTAAGAATTGTAGATTTGGAGACGTTGAGTTTATAATAGGATACTTGGGTATACTGGTCAAGAGCTTGTTGAAGGGAGTGAAGGGATTGTATTGGTTTAGTAATTAAGATAATTATATCGTCAGCGAAAAGGCAGATTTTTTGTTCTGTATGGTTATGAGGTATGCCGGATATTTTCGGGTCTGCTCTTATTTTGGATGCTAAGGGTTCTATTAGTAGCGCGAATATTATGGGGGAGAGAGGGCAGCCTTGGCGTGTGCCATTTGATATTTTAAATGGTTTGGATAATAGGCCATCTGTGAGGACTTTCGCTGAGGGGGCTGAGTAAAGAGCCATAATTGATTGTTTTATCCAACCATTGAATCCAAATTTTTGTAAGGTTTCCTGCAAGAATCCCCAGTGGATCCTGTCAAATGCCTTCTCTGCATCCAGGGAAAGGAACAGAGAAGGCGTTTTTTTGTGTTGCAATTCATGTAGGAGGGATAATAATTTTCTTGTGGCATCTGGGGCTTGTCGTCCAGGTACAAAGCCCACTTGGTCGGGGTGTATTAACATAGGGATCAGAGGTATAAGTCTCCTTGCTAATGTTTTAGCATAAATTTTAATATCCGTGTTGATAAGGGATATGGGTCTGTAGTTTTGAACCTCTTGGGGATTCTTGCCAGGTTTAGGTATTGTAGTTATTATTGATTGTAAAAATTCTGCAGGAAAGGAACCAGAGGATGCAGCAAAATTGAAGAGGTCTGCTAGATGTGGTGTCAATTCGGTAGGGAATTGTTTATAAAATCCGTTAGTGTATCCATCTTCACCTGGGGATTTGTGCAATGGGAGAGTTTTTATGGTTTCCTCTATTTCTTGGGGGTGAAGGGTTTGGATATGGATTGGACTTGGGTTTCTGTAAGAGAGGGTAGGTTAGTAGACTTTAGATATTCTTGTATAGCGAGTTGAGTGGGTTGGGGTGTCGCGTCGTCTTTCTTGAGATTATAAAGAGCCTGATAGAAATCTCTAAAGGCTTCTGCAATATCTGCAGGGTTTGTGTGGAGTTTTTTGGATGTGGGGTGATAGATCGCATTAATTTTGGCTTTTAGGCGTTGTTGTTTGGCTGATTTCGCTAATAGGGAGTTGGCCTTATTTCCTAGTGAGTAGTATATGGATTTGGTTCTCTTTAAGTTCTGTTCCGGATTTTCGGTTTTAATTACGCTAGATAGTGGGGTGTAGGTTTTTTGAGGTGTGTTTGGGACGTCTATAACGTCTTCGGAAATCTCTAAAGATAGTCCGAGAAATATTAGAGTTCTTTCTGCTGCGCTGTGGGGTTGGGTGAGTTGAGCGATATGTTCTTATAGATTTCAGATGATTGGATGGGAGAGAATGTCTTTGGGTTCAGGTTAGGTATAGGTTTGGGAAGTGGGGGTTCTTTATCTCCTTTGGTATTTTTGAGAGGGTAACGTGTTTAGGGGTCCACTTCTACCTATGTGATTGCCTAAAAT
>BLSH010010296.1:413658-438957 GCA_018402905.1 Glandirana rugosa | reverse complement strand
GAGTTGGTGGCTTCCAGCACTTTCAGAAACTCAGATGGGGCTCAGAAACCGCCGCTGACATCACTACTGGGTGAAGGTGGAGAGGGAGGTGCTTGCATTTAGAGCATTTGTGATCCTTCTTCAGGCAATAGGGGGCAGCTATGTCTGTGGTGGCTTTTTATCTGTTAGGGATGGGCGGGTTGGGGAGGTGCTGAAGTCTCCGCTTACCCAGGTGTCGTGTTCCTGGGATATATGGGGATGTTTGGAAGGGACTGAGTTCCTTGTGTGGAGTATGAGCAGCACAGTGGTTTAGTGGTTAATACTTTTGCCTAGCAGCAAAAGGGTCACTGGTTCAATTCCAAACCACGACACCTGCTTGGAGTTTGTATGTTCTCAAGCTGGGAAGAATGATCCTAATGCAAGTGTCTCTTCAGGGCAAATATATATATATATATATATATATATATATATATATAGATATAGATATAGATATAGATATAGGTATAAGTAAAATATAATAACGAGAATGAAAATAAAAATAAAAGAAAAAATGAGAGAATAAATACATAAAAATGAAAAATATGAAAAAAATTAAAAGTGAAAAGAGAAAAATGAAAAATGTGAAATGAAAAACTGGGTAGTTATCATGATTTTATGGTATGGCATGCGGTGCAGAAATTAGAGTAGGGGATTAATCTCCAATTCTTCGTTCTGTCCCCCTGGTGCCAAGACATCCAATCTGTATATCCAGTAGGATTCTCGGGCACACAGGTGTCTGATCCGTTCGGCTGCTGGAAGAGTGTTGGAGATGGCCTCAATTATCCAGACTGAGGCCCTGGGAGGAATGTTCATGATGAGTGAGAAAATGTTTGGGGACACTATGCTGGTCAGAGCTGGCATCAGCTAGCCGCCTGTGTTCTCCAAACCTCTGTTATAGTGTACGGATGGTGCACCTCACATACAGTAGGCAGCAGGGACAGGACAAACAGTATACGACAAAGTTGTAAGAGCATGCATAGAAATCCGTGATGGGGTAGCTCTTGCCTTTGGCATGAAATTCTTTCTGTCTGTGGGTGACATGTTAGGCATTGGGCTTTATGGCAATGATACATGCCATGGATGTTGAAGAACTTGAGAGGGGCACTGATGGTAGTGGAAACTGATTTGATTTTGCTGGGGGCTATCGGGTTTTGAGGTTTCTGGCCTGTCTATAGGAGATGAGTGGTTGAGCCCTAATGGTGGATTTTAGTTGTGGGTCCTCTTGCAAGATGGCCCAGTGTTTTTGGAATATGCGTTCCATATTCCGAAACTGAGTGTGGAAGTTGGTTGTGAATCTAAGAGGTTGTGTTGACTGGGAGGTGGTTAGCTTTCTATTGGCTGTGGCTGGGTTCTATTTATAGAAAGAAAAAGCCTCATTTATGAGGGGAGACGGATAGCTTTTTCCAGAAATGTTTTCTTTAGTAACTGCCCATGTTTACTGTAGTCCTCTTCTCAGGTACAATTGTGTTTGAGACAACAATATTGGCTTTTGGAAATGCTTTTTACCCATCGTGGGTGATGGTAACTCCTGTAATGCAGATAGGCATTGCCAGTGGTGGGTTTATTGTAATTCTGTGCTTGAATGAGTCAGTTGTCATGGCTCAGCAGCAGGTTGAAGAAGACTAGGGAATGTTCGTCACACACAGACATGAAGTAGAGACCCATGTCATTTGAATTGCAGTTTTTCACAAAATGGTCTACCAGGGATTTGGAGCCATCCAAAATGATGACCACGTCATCAATATATCGCCTGTAGTAAACCAAATGTGAGGAGAAGGGGTTGTTCTGCCAGATGTAACGGTTCTCCCACAGACCCATGGTGAGGTTGGCATAGCTGGGGCAAAATTTGCCCCCATAGCTGTGTTATGGGTGTGTAGGTAGAACTCACCGTTGAATTCAAAGTAGTTGTGGGTCAGACAGAAGTTGGTGGCTTCCAAGATGGCTTATGTTGAGCATAGAGTCCTGCTCTTAAGCCTACTTCATGTGGGATGGATGTGTAAAGCGACGCTATATCCAAGGAGAGCCAAAGATAGGATGGTTCCCAGGTGTAGTCTTTGAGGGTCTGTAGTAGTTGTATACCGTCCTTGATGTAAGAGGGGATGCTTTGGGCTAAAAGCTGTAAGAAGTGGTCAATGTAGATGGAGAAGTAGTAGTACTCTCCATCGCGGCCACAATGGGTCTACCAGGTGGGTTTTTGGGATCTTTGTGGATTTTAGGTAAATGGTAAAAGTAAGGCATGTGATAGAACTGATGTTTGAGAAAAGATGTTTCTAGTTTGTCAATGATTCCCTCTGTGGAAGCTCCATGGATTATGTCATGTGCTACAATGATGAAGTTGGAGAGGGGTCTTTGGGTAACTTGGTGTAGGTTTTGGTGTCTGGGAGTAGCTGGATAGATTCCTTGAGATAGTCAGACCTGTCCTGGACCACACAGAAAATAAGAGAAATAGAGTGGGACTTTAAATGAGGATAATTACTGAAAAAATAGACAAGGGAGGTGGCTTGGTGGTCTAGAACAGAACAAAGAGAGTGTGACCTGGCATAGCCACAGAATACACCTCCATCCCTGGCTATGAAGCATATAGAAAAAAGAGAGAAAGAGTGGGACTTTAAATGAGGCTAATTACTGAAAAAAATAGGTGTATGGACAATATATATAATAATAAAATCTTTATTATATCAAATACAATTCCATGGTCTAGAAATGCATAATACATTTTCAAAACATAAGCACAACCATGTAGGATGGGCTGACATAATGATAAATATGATTTTGTGAATCATGTTCACTCATCAGGAGTATGGATGCAAAAATTATTTTCTGGGGGCCCCATTTTCCAATCCCTTTACCCTCTTGAGAACCAGTTTTGTTTTCAGACTGATCTGTAAGTACCCGTTTAACCAACCTTTTTGGAAAATTCAGGAAATCCCCCCCCCCCTCAAGTTTTATGAGGGGTTTATTATATTTATATATATAATTTTTGTATGTACTTGCAGTAAATTTTTGCATCCACACTCCCGATGAGTGAACGTGATTCACGAAATGTGCGTAGAGTTTTCCTATTTATGTGATGCCAAGACAGTTTGGCTTTTATCCAGCATGTATGCAGTTGTATGTATATGTATAATTATGCATTATCATCCTATATAATGTATATGTCCATGGTATATTTTTATCATTATGTCAGCCCATCATATATGGTTGTGCTTATGTTTTGAAAATGTATTATGCATTTCTAGACCATGGAACTGTATTTGATACAATAAAGATTTTATTATATATATATTGTCCATACACCTATTTTTTCAGTAATTAGCCTCATTTAAAGTCCCACTCTTTCTCTCTTTTTTCTATATGCTTCATAGCCAGGGATGGAGGTGTATTACTGTGGCTATGCCAGGTCACACTCTCTTTGTTCTGTTCTGGACCACCAAGCCACCTCCCTTGTCTGCAGACCTGATGGTTATATCAGAGTTCTTGGAGAGCCTATTTAGAGCAATGTGTTCAGCCTGGGTGAGGTTGGAGGAGGAAGAGGATGTACGAGGTGTATGTTGACATAGACGGAGGATGTCAGCATAGGCAACCTGGTAAAATGTTTGAATGTAAGGACCTTTGGAAGGTGGGGTTGAAAACCGATTTGGGGTGAAAGGAAGTGTGTTGGATAGGTGTGGGTGCATGTTGGGTTAGTAAGTCCACCTATAGATCTTCATCCTCTGAATATAGCTGTTTTAAGTGAGCCATGAGATCAGCGGGGGTAAATTCAGGGATAATCTCTAGGGGCACATCAGGCTCTGGGTATCTGCAGAGTTGGTTTCTTGTTTGAGGATTTTAATGTGGAAATGTCTTTTAACTGTGAGGTTTCTGATAAATCTGTTAAGTCCAATGAATAGTTGAAAGGGGTCTGGTGTGGCTGAAGGGGCAAATGTGAGACCACGGCTCAATAAGGAGATTTCAGAGGAGGAGAGAGTATGTTCTGACAGGTTGAAAATTTTGACAGTCTGCAGACTTTACTTTTTGTTTCGGTAACTGAGTTTTGGGAAATCAGTCCCTTTCCAAACATCCCCGCATATCCTGGGAACACGACACCAGGGTGGGTGGAGACTTCAGCAGCGCCCGACCCGCCCATCCCTAACAGATAAAAAGTCACCACAAAAATGACCGCCCCCTATTGTCTGAGGAAGGAGCACACATGCTCCAAACGCGAGCACCTCCCACTCCACCTTCACCAGGTAGTGACGTCAGCGGTGGTTCCTGAGCCCCATCTGAGCCTCTGGAAGTGCTGGAAGCCACCAGCTCAGCTGGAACCAGTGGCACCCAGTGTTCCCCGCCTCCAGCTTGTCCAACTGAGGGAGTGGTTGAATCTCTACATAAGGCCTATTGCCATACATGCACTGACAATGCTTTTATCTTGTGAGTTGCCATTTGTCTTTTTAACAAATACGTTTTTATACTGCTGCACTTAGATGCTGCTCTTTTTCTGTACTATAATTACATTTTGGCTGCACAGGTGAAAATGCACTCTAAGAGGTCACTGAAGGTAATTAGAGGATGATTGTATGTTTATAGGACCTCCTCAATGACTGCTTGAGGGGGATTTTACCAATTCTACTACTAGTTTTCTCCCCAGAAATAAGGCACTATTCTCTGCTTCTAAAGCAGAAAATAAAAGTTCACTTAACATGTTTGAACAACAATCACTTATAAGAATGAACAGGTAACACATGAACAGCTGACCGCCATCTAATAACTGTAAGCACCTTATCATTATATGCATTGACATTTAGGTGCATAGTGGGGTTACCCTATAATGTGCATCTGTTGTGGTTAGCAGGTCTCAACATTCAATAGCAAGAACCACTAGCCATCACATCATTAATAACCACAGCTTAACCACTTGCCTACTGGCCACTTTGATCCCTTTCCTGCCCAGGCCAATTTTCAGCTTTCTGCGCTGTCACACTTTGAATGACAATCGCGCGGTCATGCAACATTGTACCTAGATTAATTTTTTTAGTTAGAGATTTCTTTTGGTGGTATTTAATTACCACTGGGGTTTTTATTTTTTGCCAAACAAATGAAAAAAGACCAACATTTTTGAGAAAAAAAAAAGTTTTTCTTAGTTTCTGTTATAAAATTTTGTAAACAGGTAGTTTTTCTCCTTCACTGATGTGGGCGGATGAGACTGTACTGATGGGCACTGATAGGCATCACTGATGGGCACTGATAGGTTGCACTGATTGACACTGATGATGTTTCATTGGTGGGCACTGATGAGGAGGCAGTGATGAGGCTGCACTAATATGCACCACTGATGGGCACTAAGAGGGATCAATGATAGACAGCACTGATAGGCAGCCCTGATGGGCACTGCTAGGCGGCACTAATGGGCACTAAGATAGAGCACTGAATGGCACTGATAGGCAGCACTGATAGGCGGCACTGATGGGCACTGATAGGTGGCATTTATTGTTAGGCAGCACTGATAGGCGACACTGATGGGAGATGATCGGCAGCACTGATAGGTGGCTTTAACTGACAATTGCGCGGACGTGCAACGCTGTACCCAAACTAAATTTGCGTCCTTTTCTTCCCACAAATAGAGCTCTCTTTTGGTGGTATTTGATCGCCTCTGCGTCATTTCTGATCACTGCTATAAACAAAAGAAGAGCGACAATTTTGCAAAAAAAAACAGTTTTTCTTACTTTTTGCTAAAATCCAAATCCAAAAAAATATAAAAAAAAACATTTTTTTTTATCGGTTTTGGCCGATTTATATTCTTCCTCATATTTTTGGTAAAAAAAAAAAATTGCAATTGCCGTTTATTGATTGGTTTGCGCAAAAGTGGCTGCGTTTATGGATGATGAGAATTCATTTCTTGGGTTTTTATTTTTTTTTAATTTTTTACTAGTAATGGTGGCGATCTTCGATTTTTAGCGGTACTGCAATATTGGAGCGGACATGTCAGACCATTTTGACACTTTTTTGGGACCAATGACATTTATACAGTGATCAGAAATGTATATGTCCACTGATTACTGTATAAATGTCACTGGCAGTGAAGGAGTTAACATGCAGGGGGAGATCTAAGGGTTAACTGTGTTCTCTGGGTGTGTTCTAACTGTGGGGGCGCTGGGCTACCATGGGCATAAGAGATCTAACTGATCCCAGTGACAGGGATCAGTAGATCTCCTATGCCCCCACTAACAGAGCAGGCAACCACCGTGTTTACATTGGCGGTTCCCCATTCTTTTCGCTCATCACGGCTCGCCGGCGGACATCGGGTCCGCCCGAGCCACGGGCACACTCCTCAGGAGAACGGTGGGCGCGCGCGGGCACCCACTAGCGGCCATCTGCAGATCGCTGCTTATTTACGGCGATTCGCGGGAAGCGTCCACACCGCCGCAGTAAATATACTGCGCACGGTGGGGAACTAGTTAATGTCTAAACTGCTGGCAACAAAAGTGAGTACACCCCTAAGTGAAAAAGTCCAAATTGGGCTCAATTAGCCATTTTACCTCCCCCGGTGGTACTCGTTAGTGTTACAAGGTCTTTGGTGTTATCACTCTCACTCTCTCATACTGGACACTGGAAGTTCAACATGGCACCTCATGGCAAAGTACTCTCTGAGGATCTGAAAAAAATAATTGTTGCCCTACATAAAGATGGCCTAGGCTATAAGAAGATTGCCAAGACCCTGAAACTGAGCTGCAGCACGGTGGCCAAGACCATACAGTGGTTTAACAGGACAGGTTCCACTCAGAACAGGCCTCGCTATGGTCGACCAAAGAAGCTGAGTGCACATGCTCAGCGTCATGTCCAGAGGTTGTCTTTTGGAAATAGACATATGAGTGCTGCGGTTGCTGCCAAATGAACAAAAAAAAACAATCAGCGCAAAACAATCCCCTAACAGATAAGCAGCTGTACACTCTAGGCCAATTAATCAAATCCTAGTAGAGGCAACAAACACATATCAGTGCAACGCTGATTATTAATCCTAAAAAAAACAACATACTAAATAAACACAGACATGTCTATAGTACTTTCACAGTTTGAAGAGAAATTGACAAAGTTCAATAAATAGAGACTCCCCCCCCGTGAAGATGAAAGGTGCTCATAGATTCTCAAGTGACTATGTCCGTGCACCAGCCTCCACCACAGGTAACACAGGCCGCTCACCTCCTGCTGTGGACCCCTGAACTAACAGATGGGTCAAAACAGCCTTTTCCTAATGTGATAAAGGAAGGAATGCAGTGGCTTGTGGAGATCCCTCAGATGTTGAATAACTCCGTTCCAATCGAGATGTATCTCATACCATAGCGTGGTCAGATATTACCATGTAAAGGAAATGAGAAAAAAATCTATGAAATGTTTTATGAAGGGTGGCTGCATCATGACAGATATTTTAAATGTATTTTTTATTTTTTTAGTGTTTAAATTTATTATAACTTTTTTCTAGTTGACATTTTTAACTAATACCAATTGTAGTAATTTATTTCACCATAGGTGGCGCCATTGCCCCAAAAGGGTGATTCGTATGATTCTAGATTATACCATATGCCCGTATTGGGCTATGGGTTTAGTATTCTTATTGTGCTGCATATGAAAACTTGATTGTATGAGATCAGAGTGTGGATTTGTTTTGTTGGGTCCCGTCCTTGTCTTCTAGCTTCTGTGCCCCTTTGTGAAGCTTGAGCCATGTCCTTGACCTCTATAGCAACCTCTCTTGTGCTTGGTCACGTGACTGACCATGTGATCGTTTGCTTCCTGGTTGCCAGGATGATGGGTCACATGGCGGGGCGGTCTTATTGTAGTAAGGACTTAGGTGGCTTAAAGCTGATGGCGGTCGTGTCTCCGTAACCGCTGAAGAAGTCCCACTTTGGATGATACGCGTGCGGGAGACACATGTAACGTCAGCTGTAGCCACCCTTCATCTTGAGTAGGGATGGGCGAATGGTTTGGCCTGAGCATAAGTTCAGCGAACAACCGAATGAATGGGACGTTAGGCTCCCCGAACCGACCTAAATGCAATACGGCATTAAAAAATGCATTGCAAGCCCTGATTGGCTGAAGCAGTGAAAGCTTCAGCCAATCACGGCACAGAGCACTGTCAGAGTCATGACTGGACACTGTCATCATGACTTTATCCAATCCTGGCTCAATACCACCCCACAGTATAAAAGTATTCTTTCAATAGTAGCCATTTTCAGTGTGATTTCAGCTGGCGAGAGATAGAACAGGGCTCTGTTCAGTGCTATTACTTAGCTAATGTGCTAAACTGTACTATTTTGCATTAATTGTCAGTGTAGAATATTAGTTTAGTGTCAGTCTAGGGATAGTGTGAGTGTAGTGAGGAGGACCCTCATTCAGCTTTGCGTAGGGTGCAGCTAGAGTAGGGACAGCTCAGATAGTTTCAGTGTAGTGTAGTGAGACCGTGTCATTCATACATACATTAGTGTATATGTAGAGTAGGGACAGCTCAGATAGATTCAGTGTAGCGTAGTGAGACCGTGTCAGTAATCTTTACATTAGTGTATAGCTAAAGTAGAGACAGTTCAGATAGCGTCAGTGTCTATTTGATTGCCTTACTACAAGTGTAATGCCATTTACTTCTGTATGCGTTACTGCCAGTTTAACGCCATATAATTGTAAGTGCTTTACGGCCAGTTTTACGCCATTTAGTTCTGCATGCATTACTGCCAGTTTAACGCCATTTATTTCTGTGTGCGTTACTGCCAGTTTAATGCCTTATAGTTCTGTGTGCGTTACTGCCAGTTTAACGCCATTTACTTCTGTGTGCCAGTTTAATGCCTTATAGTTGTGTGTGCATTACTGCCAGTTTAATGCCATATAGTTCCAAATGTGTTACTGCCAGTTTAACGCCATATACTTCTAAATGTGTTACTGCCAGTTTAATACCTTATAGTTCTGTGTGCATTACTGCCAGTTTAACGCCGTTTACTTCTGTGTGTGCTACTGCCAGTTTAATGCCATATAGTTCTAAGTGCATTACTGCCAGTTTAAGGCCATATAGTTCTGTGTGCATTACTGCCAGTTTAATGCCATATAGTTCTGTGTGCGTTACTGCCAGTTTAACACCATTTACTTCTGTGAGTGTTACTGCCAGTTTAATGCCATTTACTTCTGTGTGCATTACTGCCAGTTTAACGCCATATAGTTCTGTGTGTGTTACTGTCAGTTTAACGCTGTTTACTTCTGTGTGTGTTACTGCCAGTTTAACTCCATATAGTTCTGTGCATTACTGCCAGTTTAACGCCATTTACTTCTGTGTGCGTTACTGCCAGTTTAACGCGGTATAGTTCTGTGTGTATTACTACAAGTTTAACGCCATATTGTTTTGTGCCTCACTGTACCTTTGGCTCATTATATTGCAGGATATTATAGTGTATCTGTGGAGTGTGTCTGTGTAGTGTGAGTACTCAAATTAAATTGCACCAAACAGCACTTTACATTGATTAAAATGCATCTACATACAGATTTCATGTAATAAAAAAGGAGTGGCGCTCACTCTTTGATAAAATTATATGCAAAAGAAAAGCATTGAACACATCATTGCACAACAAGTTTTAATGTAAAACTTATTCCAAGTACAAAGATACAACACTCACATTTCCATGTGCTGACTGCCAGCACCAGCATGTACAGCATGTATGGTTGGATTACGAGCTGCACCGGCTCTCGGCATGTATTCCACCACTCGGAACCAAACGGGCAGGAAGTGACATCAAACGAAGCGGGCGTTATGATGTGTTCAATGCTCAGCTTACTGGGTCTTTTTCAGCACATCTGCAGCAGATCGCACTGTTGCTATCTGCAAACTGTGTCTCAGGCACATCAAACATGGCAAAAACACCAGCCATTTGGATACCACATGCTTAACAAGGCATTTAATGTCCAACTACTCAACCCATTGCCAAGAGCACCTAAAAGCCACACAAAAGGGGCACAAATCTGACCCTCCTCCTTACCTACTTCAGTCTGCCCCTGCTATACCAAGTCATTACCTCTCAGCAGCCTCCACTGACAGGGATGATGGTATAGCACGGGGTGTCCCAGGTCCTAGCAGCACATCTGCCAGCAGCACACAACCAGCTGTAGAGTGTAGCTGGCAAATTTCTCTGCCCCATCTGCTGCCGTGGAAAAAAAATATGTTTGCCTTTCAGCCTAATGGATTCTGCCCCTTCCATGAATTCGCACAATGTGCTGTACCACAATGGCAGGTTGCCAACCGCTACTACTTTTCACGTAAGGCCGTTCCATCTCTCTACCATCACGTGGAAAGGAATGTTCTGGCATTGTTTGGCAAGGCAGTCATCCGTAAAATCCACCTTACTGCTGACACATGGTCCAGCAAGCATGGGCAGAGATCATATATTTTGTTCACAGCACACTGGGAGCGCTGCTTGCAACTCGAAGAGATGCAGGACAGGACTCAGCTTGTTGTGCCCCCACGTCTCCTTTCAGCTGGTGGTGATGATGCCAGACCTGTGAGCTCTACCCCCTCCACCCGCTAAGCGTTCAAAGGGCTATTCCATGAGTCAGGCTAAAAGGTGCCATGCAATCCTTTAGCTGGTGTGTCTAGGAGACAGGAACTACATCGGACCAGAAATTCTTGCAGCTCTGCAGGGACAGGCCCAGAGGTTGTTCACCCCACACCAGCTGGAGCCAGGAATGGTGGTGTGCGATAATGACTCAAACTTCCTGTCTGCCCTTAGACAGGGAAAGTTGATACATGTGCCGTGCCTGCCACATGTCCTCAATTTGGTGGTGCAACGTTTCCTAAATACGTACCGAGGGTTGTAAGATGTGCTAAAGCTGGCCAGAAGAGTCTGTAGCCTTTCCACGTGGTCATACACAGCCAGTGCTCAGCTGGCTGAAATTCAGAGGGAATTCCACCTGCCCATAAATAAATAAAATTTGTGACATGCCCAACAGGTGGAACTCGACTTTAGCAATGCTGCAGTGGCTATACATAGAGCAGAGCCCCGTCAACGAGTACCTGTGCGAGTACGGCATGACGACAGACTTCGGCCGCCTCAGCTTTTTTCTCTACAACAACGGCTGATCATTAAAGATGCATGCACTGTACTGTCACCATTTGAGAAGGCCACAAGGATGGTGAGCCATGACAGTGCATGCATCAGTGACACAATCCCTGTTGTGTTCCTGCTGGACTCTGCATGACATTATGGACAGGGCACTGGAGGCAGAGCAGCAGCAGGAGGAAGAGGACGACTTCCTTTCCTCTCAAGGCCCACTTTATCCAGACACCATCATTCCTATGTCACAGAACACACAGGAGGAGAGAGGGGAGGAGGATGAGGAGGAGGATTCTGGCACTTTCGCAGCCCCAGGACCCTTGGGAGTAGTATGTGGCTGGGAGGAGGAATTTCCAGATGCTGTCATCCTGAGTGACCCCGAGGAGTCTGCTTCTCAAGCCTCTGCAAATTTAAGGCACATGGGCAACCTCATGTTTCAAAGTCTGCGAAAGGACCCAAGATTACTTGGCATAAAGGAGAATGACCATTACTGGTTGGTAACCCTTCTTGACCACCATTATAAGGGGAAGGTCTCAGAACTCATCCCGTCCCCACAGAGAGTGCAGAAGATAAAATCACTTGAGGACATGTTAAAGAGGATTTTATTGAACGTTTTTCCTGACTCCAGTGGGTTACAGTGTTGGGGAAAACAATTTTTTGAGTCTTCTGTGGTCAAGAGAGGAGCGTTGCAGAAGGCGCCTGCCTCAGTGAGGCATTTCGTAATTTTTTTAGTACCCGCCGACCAGGCCTGTCAGCTTCCACATCCCATCGGCAGCGTCTGCATCACATGGTGGATGATTACCTCGGGGCCAAAACAGAGATGGAGAACTTTCCAGCTGACGATCCACTGGCTTACTGGGTCATGAGAATAGACCACTGGCCAGAACTTGCCCAGCATGCTATTGAGTTGTTGGGCTGCCCTGCATCCAGTGTGCTTTCAGAACAGGCATTCAGTGCTGCAGGAGGTTTCATGACTGATCAAAGAACGCATCTGTCCACAGACTCCGTGGACATTTTGACTTTCATAAAAATGAATCAGTCATGCATTACCAGCTATGAAGCCCCTGACGTTGATGTCACCGATTGAGTTTTTTTGGGATGTGGAATCTCTGCAGGACTTTGAGGCTGGACCAGGCTGGCGCCCTCTTACCCTCCTCTCCTTCTACAGTTGCCACCTAATCTTTTTTGAGATGCTGCCTCCATTCACCATACATCAAATTTTGTTTTTACCTATTCCAACACACTAGCGCCGTAGCTCCCACTCCAATTCACTCCTTCTTCGAGGTTGCATAGCTTTGAGGGCGTTCAATAATTTCATCTGGAATAATATTTTTGGAAGAGGTTTAATTGGTGCAATTAACACCCAAAGACCATTTTTCAGCACCTGTTTGACAGGTGCATATCATTGCAATTTTTTTTCGGCCTTCATCAAGAGCACCTTTATAGGGTTACGGCAGGAAGGTGCCACCGACACCCAAAGACCAATTTTTCTGCACCTGTTTGACAGGTGCATATCATTGCAATTTTTTTACACAAAGACCAATTCTTGCCCTCATGAAGAGCATTTCTATATGGTTATGATGTGAAGGCAACACCGACACCCAAAGCCCAATTTTTACACACCCGTTACTTCTATCCAAAGTCAAAGTGACACCAGAATTTATCCAAAAAATCTCTAATCTTTTTTCCAGTGCACTACATTGTGGACTCATCATACACACTGGCTCCCCAGCTGTTGCTGAGCAAAATAAAGGCAGCTTGCAGGGAAAATGGCATTTTTTTTGGCTTTATAACTGCAATTATTGCTGCAGCAGATTCTAGACATGTTACAGATCTGCCACTTTACGGGTAGACTAAGGGGACCTCCGAGGCACTATATTGGAAGGAATTTTTCATTTTATGCTTTCACTTTAAAAATCCAATAATCACTGCTCGTTTAACCGGTTCCACACAGCGCGCAGTATATTTACTGCGGCAGTGTGGACGGCTACCGCGACTCGGCGTAAAAAGGTGGCGATCTGCGGGTGGCCGCTAGGGGGCACGCACGCCCGCCGCACTCCAGAGGAGTGTGCCCGAGGCTCGGGCGGACCCGATGTCCGCCGGCGAGCCGCGATGAGCGGCCACAGCCAAAGAGCGGGGAACTGCCGATGTAAACACGGCAGTTCCCCGCCCTGTCAGTGCAGGCATAAGAGATCTACTGATCCCTGTCACTGGGATCAGTTAGATCTCCTATGCCCATGTTAGCCCAGCCCCCCCACAGTAAGAACACACCCAGGGAATACAGTTAAACCCTAGCTCTCTCCCCCCAGGTTAACCCCTTCACTGCCAATGATATTTATACAGTAATCAGTGGACATTTAAATTTCTGATCGCTGTATAAATGTCATTGGTCCCAAAAAAGTGTCAAAAATGTCCAACCTGTCCGCCCGAATATCGCACTACCGCTAAAAATCGCAGATCGCCGCCATTACTAGTAAAAAATAAAAAAAAAATAAAAACCCCAGAAATTAATTCTCACCATCCGTAAACGCGGCCACTTTTGCGCAAACCAATCAATAAATGATGATTGCGATTTTTTTTATCACAAATATGAGGAAGAATATAAATTGGCCAAAACCGATGAAAAAAATGTTTTGTTATTTTTTTTTTTGGATTTGTATTTTAGCAAAAAGTAAGAAAAACAGTTTTTTTTTCAAAATTGTCGCTCTTTTTTTGTTTATAGCGGCGATCAGAAATGACGCAGAGGTGATCAAATACCACCAAAAGAAAGCTCTATTTGTGGGAAAAAAAGGACACAAATTTCATTTGGGTACAACGTCGCACGTCCGTGCAATTGTCACTTAAAGTGATGCAGTGCTGATTCGCAAAAAGTGCTCTGGTCAGGAAGGGGGTAAAACTTTTCGGGGCTGAAGTGGTTAAAAAGGATGTTTTTCAAAAACCTTTTTTTCATTGATACATGTCCTCCAGGGCAGGACTCGTATCCCTATAACCATTGTAATCACAATTACTTGCATATAAGCCTTCAAAATGGGCACTTTTGATTTCTGAAGTTTGGGGTCCCATTGACGTTAATGGGGTTTGTTATTTGGGTCAGAACTTTTGCGGTGTTCAAAAGTTCTGGTGCGAGCTGAACAGGACCCATTCGGCCCATCCCTAATCTTGAGTCTGCACATTTGGAAGCAGCATTTGTACGCATAGACACCTGGCACTTGGTATAAGTGCCCTGCTTGTGAGTGTACCTATTTTATTTTTTATCAACAAATTGCTTGGAGTTTACAGAGAGCACTAGATTTTTTCTCATTTCCTTTACATGGTAATATCTGACCATGCTATGGTATGAGATACATCTGGATTGGAACGGAGTTATTCAACATCTGAGGGATCTCCACAATCCACTGCATTCCTTTCTTTATCACATTAGGGAAAGGCTGTTTTGACCCATCTGTTAGTTCAGAGGTCCACAGCAGGAGGTGAGCGGCCTGTGTTACCTGTGCTGGAGGCTAGTGCACAGACATAGTCAATTGGGAAGCTATGAGCACTTTTCATCTTCACATGGGGATCTCTATTTTTTGAACTTTGGCAATTTCTCTTCAAACTGTGAAAGGATTATGGACATGTCTATGTTTATTTAGTACGTTTTTTTTTAGGATTAGTAATCAGCGCTGCACTGATGTGAGTGCTGCAAGCATTGCTGCAGAGGTTGAAGGAGTGGGGGGTCAGCCTGTCAGTGCTCAGACCATATGCCACACACTGCATCAAATTGGTCTGCATGGCTGTCATCCCAGAAGGAAGCCTCTTCTAAAGATGATGCACAAGAAAGGAAGAACTGTTTCACAGAGGTATATCTGTTATTGTGGCATCATACTAGAAATACCTATATTACCGTATAGATCGGTCAACATAAAGCCAAAACCACAATGTAACAAAATATCCCATAGAAGGGCAAAGAAGCTTTTAAATTGACCAGAATAAAGCAGTTATTTATGAAAATGTTATCAAAAGTTTATTAAATTCATTAAAAAATTATTTTCCAAACCTGGGGATAGCCCCACTATATGAAGGGCTGGCACTGGCCAGTATATGGGCAAGGTAACATACAATACATGGACAGGAGACAACACATGGAACATAAAACAAATCAATATCATCCAGATGCCAGATTGATTATAGCGCCTGTGTCGCCTGGGAAAATTCCCATATGTGTGTCAAACAGCAGTCTATGGCAACACTAGGCGCTCCAATCACCCCTGGTAGCTCGAGCAGGGACAAGTCAGGGGCCCCGTATCCAATTTGCATTTGTTATCAAGGATATCCTTATGGGAGAGCCCAGCAGGTGAATGGAAGGGGACAGTGAATGGAGGATCCAGACGAAGCTATGCAACTTCCTTGCAAAATGCGTTGACGTCACTTCCACCCGTGATGCCAGCCATCGCCCCGGGAGCAGTGACGGTGGGATTGGAGGGACGCCCCTGGAAGCCAGGGCACAGCCGGACCCGTTGAAGTTCACGGCACAGGATATTCCATATGGAGCGGCTTCTACTGGGGGAGAGATTCTCAATCACGGAGGACAGCATCACGGACTGGGCTAAAGGACTAGTCCAAGTCGACCAGCGGGGTGGTAAGAATGTGCCATTGAGCACACACCAGTTACATGCTGGGTTGATGATTGATTCCTACCCCTGTCCTATACTTACATCAGGACTCTTCACCATCACAGGTCCAGGAAGCACCAGGGACTTTGTTGACTCTTATCAAGGGATCATCAGGGGTGATTGGAGTGCCTAGTGTCGTCACAGACTGCTGTTTGACACACATATGGGAATTTTACCAGGCGACACAGGCGCTATAATCAATCTGGTGTCCAGACGATATTGATTTGTTTTATGTTATGTGTTGTCTCCGGTCCATGTATTGTATGTTACCTCGCCCATATACTGGCCAATGCCAGTCCTTTATATAGTGGGGGTATCCCCAGATTTGGAAAATATTTTTTTAATGAATTTAAAAACTTTTGATAACATTTTCATAAATACCTGCTTTATCCTGGTCAATTTAAAAGCTTCTTTGCACTTCTATGGGATATTTTGTTATATGGTGCCCGCAAACAGTTTGCTGAAGACAAACAGACTAAGGACATGGATTACTGGAACCATGTCCTGTGGTCCGATGAGACCAAGATAAACTTATTTGGTTCAGATGGTGCCAAGCGTTTGTGGCAGTAGCCAGCTGAGGAGTACAAAGACAAGTTTGGCTTGCCTACAGTCAAGCATGGTGGTGGGAGTGTCATGGTCTGGGGCTGCATGAGTGCTGCCGGCAATGGTGAGCTACAGTTCATTGAGGGAACCATGAATGCCAACATGTATTCTGACATACTGAAGCAGAGCATGATCCCCTCCCTTCAGAGACTGGGCCACAGGGAAGTATTCCAACTTGATAACTACCCCAAACACACCTCCAAGATGACCACTGCCTTGCTAAAAAAGCTGAGGGTAGAGAGGTGAAGGACTGACCAAGAATGTATCCAGACCTAAGCCCTATTGAGCATCTGTGGGGCATCCTCAAATGTGATGTCATCATGGAGGAATGGAAGAGGACTCCAGTGACAACCTGTGAAGCTCTGGTGAACTCCATGCCCAAGAGGGTTAAGGCAGTGCTGGAAAATAATGGTGGCCACACAAAATATTGACCCTTTGGGTCCAATTTGGACATTTTCACTTAGGGGTGTACTCACTTTTGTTGCCAGCGGTTTAGACATTAATGGCTGTGTGTTGAGTTATTTTGAAGGCAGAGCAGATTCACTGTTATACAAACTGTACACTCACTACTTTACATTGTAGCAAAGTGTCATTTCTTCAGTGTTGTCACATGAAAGATATAATAAAATATTTACAAAAATGTGAGGGGTGTACTCACTTTTGTGATATACTGTATATTTCTAGATTGTAAGCTCTAACGAGCAGGGCCCTCTGATCCCTACTGTATTCATTTGTATTGTAATGGTACTGTCTGCCCCCATGTTGTAAAGCACTGCACAGACTGTTGGCGCTATATAAATCCTGTAATAATAATAATAATATTAGATTTTAGATTTCTTAGTAAAACTCTTTTTGAACGTCTTTTTATTGTTTTTTTTTTTTTAGTTTTATTTTGAATAGATTGATTAGTTTAGAACATCTGTGTGTTTTTTGTTGCTGTTGCAGATGACACAAAGCTATGTAGTATAAAAAAAGTTTGAGTAATAAAAAAAATGATGGTAAAGTATCTGGCTGTCATGGTTGATCATATACTTTTTAGCGACATGGAATTCCCTTTTGCAGCTTCTAGAGTAACCAAAATAGTTATTTTTTTCGTGCCTAAAATAGGTATAGACTCGAGAGAGAAAGAGAGAGTATGAAATAAATCGAATCACCCTTGAGAAGATTAGGGGGAAATATGACTACCTTATGCAATAACCTAAATAGTCCATATAGGAAATTTAGTAAACATTGGTGGTTGCAGAATACAAAGGGGAACTTTTTTGCACCTGGAGGAAAAGAGGTTTAACCTTCACATATGAAAGGGATTCTTTATATTAGGAGCTGTGAAAATATCAAATAGTCTTTCCTAGAATATAATATTATCGAAATCAGTAGATTGCTTTAAGCACTTCAATACTGAGCACTTTTACCCCCTTCCTGCACAGGCCAATTTTCAGCTTTTAGTGCTGTCGCACTGTGAATGACAATTGCACAGTCATGCAGAACTGTACCATTAAGAAATTTTTATCATTTTTTTCACACAAATAGAGCTTTCTTTTGGTGGTATTTAATCACTACTGGGTTTTTTATTCATTGCTAAACAAATGAAAAAACACAGAAAATTTTGCAAATAAATACTCTTTCTTCATAAATTTAGGCCAAAATGTATTCTGTTACATTTATTTGGTGAAAATAACCCAAATTCGTGTTTATTATTTAGTCTGTATGAAAGTTATAGAATCTACAAACTATGGTATACATATCTGAAAACTGATCAATCATGATGCACTTGAGGCCTGAAAATGCCAGGAGAGTACAAATATCCTCCAAATGACCCATTTTTTGAAGGTACACAGTCCAAGATATTTAGTAAGAGGCATGTCGAGTTTTTTTTAAAATTAATTTTTTTGTCAAAAACTTGTGGAAAAGCAAGAAATTAAAAAAAAAAAATTTTCACCATTTTTTTTACATACTTTCAAGAGTGCAGTACAGCATCATCATATAACCAGTGTGGCAGTGATCAGGGACACTGACTGATGACAGTATGTTATTTTTTTTACATTTTTCAATCTTTGTTTCTTGTTTATTACTTTTTCTTTAATTTTTTTTTATACATTGTAACCAGAGCAATACAGTGTTACAGTAACATTGTACTACTCTGGGGAAGTGATTTTTTTTTACATTATGATTGCTTATACTTATAAACTGGTATAAGCAACCATTTTTACTGAATGAAATTGATTCATTCAGGGCCAGTTCACACCACATGCAGTCCAGTGCATTTTTCTTCTGCATCAAAAAAAAGTAGAACAGAAAAAAGTAGAACATGCTGTATTTTTCCTGCAGTGGACTGTACTGGAATGAGGTAAAACACATCAAAAACATACCAGATTGCACTAGAATGCATAACGCACTTATTAAAAACACACCAGACCCCAGTACAGTGAAAAAAGCAGGACAAACTAAGAAAAAAAAGCATCTGAAATGCATCTGGAAACATCAAAAACACACTGGCATGTGCCAAAAACATGTTAAAAAATATGCATGCAGAATCTCATTTGGAACAGATCTGGAGTGGGTTTTTTATGGTGTGAACCAGCCCCCAGTGTGCATTGTTGTGATTAGCTGTGATTGGCCACAGCTAATCACATGATGCATATGGACTGTGATTGTCCATGTCTGTACCATGTGATCACTGTGATGAATCACAGCAAGCAACACAATTCTACACAATGAATGGCATGAATCAAAGCCATTCAAGGTTTACAATTGTCATGTGATCTGCTGTGATTGGTCACAGTGATCACATGGTACCAGCAGCGGGCTGTTACAGCGATCAGTCATCGGCTGTGTCCAATGGACACAACTGGTGACAGGGCGCACTGTAGTGTGGCCCATTCTGGGAGAACATCATATGATGTCCTCTCTAACTGACAAAGGTCCTGCCCTGCCATCATTTGACAATAGGCTGGGCAGGAAGTGGTTAAAGGGGCTAAACGATTTTCTGAATGCATGAAATATGAATGGATATTTATGTTTAGAAGATATAAACTGATAAAAAAATGAAAATGAAAATGAAAATGTTATTCCAGGGAGTTTCAGATTGCCTTTATGGATCAGGAATGAATGTCTTTCCTGTTAGAACAGGGGTGATGTGGCCTGTGACCTCAAACCAGGGAAGCATGTGCCCATGCTCTGGGATAGCGGGTTGGCAAGCCCAGATTGCAATCAATGGGTTGCCAACCCACCATCCCAGAGCATCGGAGTGCATTAAGCTGGCGCCAGCAGCGGAGGAAGCAGGATGGAAGTAGCCATATAAGTAAGGATGGGCCGAACATCCCTAGGTTCGGTTTGCACCAGAACACACGAACAGGCAAAAGGTTCTAGTGAACATACAAACCCTATTAAAGTCTGTGGGACACCAACATGAAAAATCAAAAGTGCTCATTGTAAAGGCTTACATGCAAGTTATTGCCATAAAAAGTGTATGGGGACCTGGGCACTGCCCTAGGGGACATGTATCAATGCAAAAAAAAAGTTTTTAAAACAATAGTTTTATCAGGAGCAGTGATATTTATAATGTTTAAAGTGAAACAATAAAAATGAAATATTCCTTTAAATATTGTGCCCGGGGCTCCCCTTAGTCTGCCTGTAATGTGGCACATCTATGCGACGTTTAGAACAGTGCTGCAGCAATAAACATTTCTAAAGGAAAAATGTCATTAAAAATTGCTCATAGCTGTAATGTATTGCCGGCTCCCGGCAATATAAATGAAAAATCTATGAAAAAATGGTGTAAGGTCCCCGCCCAGTCCATACCTGGCCCTTCGGGTCTGGTATAGGTTTTAAAGGGAACTCCATGCCAATTTTTGTTTAAATATTGATGTGGGGTCCCCCCCAAAATCCATGCCAGACCCTTATACGAGCATGTAGCCTGGAGGTCAGGCGAGTGAGCCCCCCCTCCTGAACCATACCAGGCAACATGCCCTCAACATGGTGATGAGGACAGGGGCCTCTTCACAACAACCCTGGCCGGTGGTTGTTGGGGTCTGCGGGTGGGGGGCTTATCAGAATCTGTAAGCCCCTTTAACAAGGGGACCCCGAGATCCTGCCCCCCCATGTGAATGGCTATCGGTATATTGTGTCAAAAAAGTAAAAACCACAACAGACAGTTTTTGACAATTTCTTTATTAAAAAAGAAAAAATAAGTGTCCCGCGATGCACATCCATCGTCAATCACACCACCCGATGGTCCTGAAAATTTGACAAAACAAAAATGCTCCTCCTCCATGGGAGGGCTCTCACTGATTGCTGTATTTTTGCTTTGACAGTTTATTTAAAGGCAAGGGTGGGGCCACCCGGTGACATAATCGGGTGACCCCCACTGACATCACATAAGGTCACATTTCATCAGAAGGGAGCATGGTCACTCGGTAATGTCACTATAAATAAACTGTTAAAACGAAGAGACGGCAGTCGCCGGGAGCCCTCCCATGGAAGAGGAGTGTTTTCTAATTTTTTTTTATTTTTCGGGTCCGTCAGGCGGTGTGATTGATGATGGATGTACATTGCAGGACACTTTTTTTTTCTTTTTTAATAAAGGAATTGTCAGAAACTGTCTGTTGTGGTTTTTACTTTTTTGAAGTGAATGGGTAGGGGTACAATGCACCCGATACCCATTCACATGGGGGGGTGGGATATGGGGGCCCCCTTGTTAAAGGGAGCTTTCAGATTCCGATAAGCCCCCCGCCCGCAGACCCCGACAACCACCGGCCAGGGTTGTCGGGAAAAGGCCCTTGTCCCCATCAATATGGGGACAAGGTGCTTTGGGGGGAAAAACAAAAGCACTCTCCCCATGTTGAGGGCAAGTGGCCTGGTATGATTCAGGAGAGGAGGTCGCTTGCTCATCCCCCCTATCCTGACCTGCCAAGTTTCATGCTTGAATAAGGGTCTGGTATGGATTTTGGGGGTGACCCCACGCCAATTTGTTAAAAACATTTGGCATGGAGTTCCCCTTTATACCTATACAAGACCCAAAGGGCCTGATATGGATTTTGGGGGGACATCATGACTTTTTTTCCTAATTCTGTCATAGGGTTCCCCTTAACCACTTCAATACACTGTGTTATATATACTACACTGACTGCACTATATACTCTGAACTGTATTATATATACTACACGGACCGCACTATATACTCTGCACTGTACTAGATATACTACACGGACCACACTATATACTCTGAACTGTATTATATATACTACGTGGATTGCACTATATACTTTGCACTGTATTATATATACTATGCGGACTGCACTATATACTCAGAACTGTATTATATATACTACGCGGACTGCACTATATAAAATTGTAATTACATGCCCCACTCAAACAGGTGCAGAAAAATTGGGCCTTGGGTGTTGGTGGTGCCTGAAGACTGTAACCCCTCATAGTTATTCTTATTGGGCACAGTAACAGGCCCTGCTGTAAAAAATTACTAAAAAAAATGTAATTACATACCCCAGTCAAACAGGTGCAGAAAAATTGGGCCTTGGGTGTAGGTGGTGCCTGAACACTGCAACCCCTCACAGTTACTCCTGTTGGGGACATGAACAGTCCCTGCTGTAAAAAATTGCTAAAAAAATTGTAATGTCCCTGTTAAATAGGTGCAGAAAAATTGGACCTTAGGTGTTGGTGGTTCCCTAAACCAAAAATATTGTTGGAAGCTAGCATAATCAAGATTCAGGAATAGGATAGGCAGCGCAGGCAGTCTTCAAGGGATCCCAGATCCTTAGCAAATTCAATCAGTTACATCAGCATCAGGGGCTTGATAGCTGATGATCCAGGACTGATTCATTTTTAAAAATGTCAGCCTACAGCCAACAGTTACATACTGTACACCGAATGCACTGTTTTATATACTGTACACCGCCTGAAGTGTATTATATACTGTACACTGAATGCACTGTATTATATACTGTACACCGAATGCACTGTATTATATACTGTACACCTCCTGCACTTATATATACCGTACACTGCCTGCACTGTAATATATACTGTACACTGCCTGCACTAATATATACTGTACACTGTCTGCACTGTAATGTATACTGTATACCACCTTCACAAACAAATACTGTACACTGCCTGCACTAATATATACTGTACACTGCCTGCACTGTAATTTAGATTCTACACTGCCAGTGCCTACACTATACTGTATATATATATATATATACAGTTGTGCTCATAAGTTTACATACCCTGGCAGAATTTATGATTACTTGGCCATTTTTCAGAGAATATGAATGAGAATACAAAAACATTTCTTTCACTCATGGTTAGTGTTTGGCTAAAGCCATTTATTATCAGTCAACTGTGTTTACTCTCTTTATGTATATATATATATATACAGTATCTCACAAAAGTGAGTACACCCCTCACGATATTTTATTATATCTTTACATGTGACAACACTGAAGAAATTACACTTTGCTACAATGTAAAGTAGTGAGTGTACAGCTTGAATAACAGTGTAAATTTGCTGTGCCCTCAAAATAACTCAACACACAGCCATTAATGTCTGAACCGCTCGCAACAAAAGTGAGTACACCCCTAAGTGAAAATGTCCAAATTAGGCCCAAAGTGTCAATATTTTGTGTGGCCACCATTATTTTCCAGCACTGCCTTAACCCTCTTGGGCATTGAGTTTGCCAAAGCTTCACAGGTGGCCACTGAAAGCCTCTTCCACTCTTCCATGACAGCATCAGGAAGCTGGTGGATGTTAGAGACCTTACGCTCCTCCATCTTCTATTTGAGGATGCCCCACAGATGCGCAATAGGGTTTAGGTCTGGAGACATGCTTGGCCAGTCCATCATCTTCACCCTCAGCTTCTTTAGCAAGGCAGTGGTCATCTTGGAGGTGTGTTTGGGGTCGTTATCATGTTGGAATACTGCCCTGCGGCCCAGTCTCCGAAAGGGAGGGGATCATGCTCTGCTTCAGTATGTCACAGTACATGTTGGCATTCATGGTTCCCTCAATGAACTGCAGCTCCCCAGTGCCAGCAGCACTCATGCAGCCCCAGACCATGACACTCCCACCACCATGCTTGACTGTAGGCAATACACTTGTTTTTGTACTACTCACCTGGTTGTCATCACACACACCGTACACCATCTGAACCAAAAAAGTTTATCTTGGTCTCATCAGACCACAGGATATGGTTCCAGTAATCCTTAGACCTTAGTCTGTTTGTCTTCAGCAAACTGTTTGCGGTCTTTCTTGTGCATCATCTTTAGATGAGGCTTCCTTCTGGGACGACAGCCATGCTGACCAATTTGATGCAGTGTGCAGCGTATGGTCTGAGCACTGAAAGGCTGACCCCCACCCATTCAACCTCTGCAGCAATGCTGACAGCTCTCATACATCTATTTCCCAAAGACAACCACTGGATATGACGCTGAGCATGTGCACTCAACTTCTTTGCTCGACTATGGTGAGGCCTGTTCTGAGTGGTACCTGTCCTGTTAAACCGTTGTATGACCACCATGCTGCAGCCCAGTTTCAGGGTCTTGGCAGTCTTCTTATAGCCCAGGCCATCTTTATGTAAAGCAACAATTCTTGTCTTCAGATCCTCAGAGTTCTTTGCCATGAGGTGCCATGTTGAACTTCCAGTGACCAGTATGAGAGAGCGAGGGCGATAACACCAAATTTAACACACCTGCTCCCCATTCACACCTGAGACCTTGTAACACTAACGAGTCACATGACACTGGGGTGGAAAAATGGCTAATTGGGCCCAATTTGGACCTTTTCACTTAGGGGTGTACTCACTTTTGTTGCCAGCGGTTTAGACATTAATGACTGTGTGTTGAGTTATTTTGAGGGGACAGCAAATTTACACTGTTATACAATCTGTACACTCACTACATTACATTGTAGCAAATTGTCATTTCTTCAGTGTTGTCACATGAAAAGATATAACAAAATATTTACAAAAATTTGAGAGGTATACAGTACTCACTTTTGTAAGATACTGTATATATACACTACACTGACTGCATGCTCTATCCACTAACTATCTAACCTGCCTAATCTATCTCCAGTTTTCCACATTAACACACTACATACGGCCACCGTGTAAGCAGCCTTATATAGTGTGGGGCGTGGTCTTAGCCCCTGAGCCATGATCGGCCTTTGCCCAATAATAACTCTCACAGAACATTGTGCTGCTGTGATTGGCTAAAGCATGCACCTGACCAATCAGCAGTCGTCAATGTGCTGCTATCGCACAATGCATTAAGGGGCGCTCCGGGGAGCTCAAATTTGCCGCGAACACCCCATATGTTTGAGTCGATCTTACGTTCTCGAACATCGGGACCATCCCTACATATAAGCCGATGCTTCTGCAGCCCTGGCTCCTGTCCCAGGTGGAATGATACCTTCCCAGAAGCCAGGAGAGCCATGAGAAGCTGGAAGAGGAAAAGAAGGTCAGTGCATTAAACAACACATACACTGCACGTTTACAATTGGCATATTAGCACTAGAGTTGAGCGAACACCTGGAAGTTCGGGTTCTGCTGGTCCGTCCGAACTTCGGGACAAAGTCCGGGTCCGGGTCCGGACGGAACCCGAACGATCGCACGCAAGCCTGCCTGGTCGTCTTGGGCTTGAAGGTCCACAAGCGAGTTGAGATCACGATTATACGGTTAACATTTGCACGTCACATACACAACAAATTACGTGACTGGAAGAAAAGGAGAAGGTCGAAGAGTACCGAGAGGACCGAAGACCCTTCCATAGTAAGGTGGACCCTGTCCTCGGTCCCGACGTCTTCGTAGCCGAATATACATCCCTACCAGGGCTACAAGCTCTTGCATTCTAGCTGAGTTTGTATACCCCACAAGCGCCGTTTAAACTCGAGGGGCCTCGCGGGGAATTACGTAACACGCTATCGTCGTGTAACTGCTGACGACTAACCAGTC
>BLSH010010296.1:391999-411801 GCA_018402905.1 Glandirana rugosa | reverse complement strand
AACTCAAAGCAGCGGTATGTGAAATCTCTAATTTCTGCTATCTGTCCTCAGAGCAACAGCACAGACAGCAGTAGTAAAGTAATCTATCTCAGGATGCAGGATCAGGTCTTAAAATGGCTAAAATCTGTCCCTCACGCCGTCAGCTACCTTTCCCTATACTAACCCAAGGAGCATGTGACTGCAGCACTGTGACTCCAGCTTATAAAGAGGCTGGGTCACATGATGCACTGGCCAATCACAGCCATGCCATTAGTAGGCATGGCTGTGATGGCTTCTAAGGGCAAACCAGTGAAACGCTTGTTGATTGGCTGCCCTGCAGCTTCTCAACACGTGGAATAAAATAGCAGAACCCCGGACCGAACCCGAACGATTTTTGAAATGTCCGGGTCCGGGTCCGTGCCACGGACACCCGAAAGTTCGGTACGGACCCGAACGTTACAGTCCGGGTTCGCTCAACACTAATTAGCACCTATAAAAAAGTTACCAACTATTAGGCTGCTTTCACACTGACCCACAAGTGCAGCGCAGTGCACCTGAGGCTTTCCTGTGGGTTAGCTGCAGTGAGTCATAGACTTCTCTTATATCCTGTGGGTTCGGTGTGTTTTCTGAATGCTGGAGCTTCAGTTTGCTTTCAGAAAGTGCACCCCACCCGCAAGATATAATAGAAACCTATGGCAAAGTGCAGCTAACCCGCAGGAAAGCTGCAGGTGCACTGCGCTTTACCCATGGCACAGGTAAACCATAGCGCATCAGTGTGAAAACAGCCTTATAGGGGGCTCAGAACAGTAAGGACACATTTACATTTGCAGTTTAGGGGGCAGTAAAAGCCCATAGTATAGATGTGTTTTTACCACCACCCCCACCAGTGGGTTAGCATCAGGGGCCGTGATGGAGATGCCGCCTCGTGTTCACTCTGATCCATCAAAGAAGCTCTGCAGAAAGAAAGGGGAAAAGATTGTGGATTTTGAATCCTGGACCACTGCACTGGCTGCATGGGCACTGACAGCTCATCACATATTTAGGTAAGTACAGTGGGGCCCAGGGGTGGAGAGGGTGTAGGGTGTTATTTCACATTTATTTTTTTCTGAAAAGGTCCACAAACCCTTTACCTTTACAAACTGTCCTGTGGACACAACAGAGGAAATCTCTCCAAAGAGAATGAAATGCCATAGAAAGCCCCAAAACTATAAACACTTTAGGATCTTGTAAGAGCTGAACCTGTTGTTACCAAGATGTTTACCTGCAAGCTAGGTGAATGGACCCAACTAGTAGGTGTGTGTGGATTATCTCTATTGTTAAAGTAATATTAAAAGCATGTTTTTTAAATAAAAAACATGTTATACTTATCTGCTCTGTGCAGTGGCTTTGCACAGAACAGCCCTGGTCCTCCTCTTCTCAGGTCCTCCGCCAGCCCTCCTGGCCCCTCCCTCCTGCCGAGTGCCCCCACAGCAAGCAGCTTGCTGTGGGGGCACCCTAGCAGGTTTGATCCCAAGCTGCTGCTCTGGGTGTCCATTCACACTGTGGGTCCACCCCTTCCCTCCGTGCCCTATGGCTGGGGGTTGCAGCGGGTGCCCTGCTGTGCATCGGAGCCACGTGTCCAGTTCCGGCCGCATCACGTTGACATTGACGGCGTCATGATGTCGGTGGTCTGTTCCATTCTCTGCATTTACATGAGGGATACATGGGTACGGTTTCCACCCAGGTGATAATGCCTTCCCTCCCCTTTTGCCTGCGTGATGCTGTCGGTGCTCATTGGTCACAACGACCTACTTAGACTTCCCCTTCCCTCCCTCCCAGAGGAACGAACCTTCTTTTTTATACAAATCTATTATATTTATTACAGATACTTCTGACACAAATCATTTACCATGTTTTGTCTGGTGGGGATTTCCTTATCAACCATAACTTTTCCTCATGCTTTACACCACTGTGCCTATGCCGCACCGCTTCAGCTCCCATACCAGCCTTTATCTTGGACCTATCATTGGCCCACGCTGCCAAACTCCACAATGATGGCCAGTCTGTAAGTATGAGTGGACTTTTTATTACTCTTTTTTGTCACCCCCGCTTTTGATACATTTTGACACACTGTCTATTTAGGCTTTTTTTAGACACCATCCCCGCAACTGCTCCTGATGAGTGGTAATACATCCTCGAAACACGTCAAGCTTTTTTGATGTCTTAATATGCGTTTACCATCTTGAGTTCTTCTACCATCAGTTCTGTACCTTGGGTTATTTTACCTCACTCAATTACCATGTATTTCTTAACATGAATTTATAGATTTGATGTTGCTAGCCATCATGAAAGGTTGTGCCCTTGTAATGATGTGTGTATATATAAATTATTCATGCATTCACATAACCTGTGTATGTTATTTTTATGAATTTTATGAACCAATCAATAAAGACTTTTCACATGCAACCATAGTGATTTTTTTGCTCTCCATGTACATGTCTCATTTAAAGTCCCAACCCTTCTCTGTTAAATTCCATTCACACACAGAGCCACGTCTCAGCCCCACCCCCTCTCCCTCCTCATTGGCTCACTGGCTGTGATTGACAGCAGCGGGAGCCAATGACTCCATCTCAGCCAATGGGGAGGAAGAATCCCTGGAGTGCTGAGGAGTGATGGGGCTCAGGGAAGTATTAGGGGGCAGGAGGCTGGGGGGGGGGGGGTGCTGCACACAGAACATTTTTTTTTACCTTAATGCATAGAATTCTCCAAAAATAATCTATACACATCCACTGCTTAATGGCTCTGTAAACTATATTTTCTTAACATTGATTATGACTGTCTTTTTTCTGACTCCTTTGGATAAAGAGAGCATTACACGTTAGTTGTGGTCATGTGCACTGTTCTATACACTCTACATGTCCCATAGTGTGTATAAAACAGTGTCCATAGTCCATCTCGAGAGCGAGCAAGAGATGGTGGCTACGTTCTTTCATACAGTGGGACCATGGAAAACAAACATAGTCATCCAAAGTCATATCACAGCAACAAAAAAAGGAATTTGGAAATTTGTAGGAGAAATAGAAGGGAATTTTGATTAAAGAATACATCCTCAAATAGGTTTTTGAGTTTAGTGTAACTTTCACCGGTTCCCGACCGGCTCACATACATTTACTGCTTCAGAGAGGCAGCGTAACGAAGGTAGGGGAATCTCGTGCGGTGGCGCGCTCTCGTGCCCACCGCCCGCTCCTCCTGAGTGGGGCCGCAGGTCGGGCGGACTCGATGTCTGCTGGTGACCCGCGATCGCCTGTTAGACAAGAAAAGCGGGGAACCACTGATGTAAACAGAGCGCTTCCCCGCTGTGTCAGGCGGCATGACAGAGCTCTACTGATCCCTGTACTCTGGATCAGTTATATCTCTTATGCCCCTGGCAGCCCAGCCCCCACACAGTTGTAAAAGGCCTAGGGAACACAGTTAACCCCTTGAGTGCCCCCTGCAGGTTAACCCCTTCCCTGCCAATGACATTTATACAGTAATCAGTGGCTATTTACATTTCTGATCGCTGTATAAATGTCAATGGTCCCAAAAAAGTGTCAAATGTCCGACATGTCCATCGCAATATAGCAGTCCTGATAAAAATCGCAGATCGCCGCCATTACTAGTAAAAAAATTAAATTTGTTTAAACGCCATAAATTAATTCCAATCAATAAACGCAGATTGCAATTTTCTATTTATTTTTTACCACAAATATGTAGAAGTATATATATATATATATTGGCCAAAACTGATGAATAAATTAGTTTTTTTATAATTTTTTTTATTTTGGACATTTATTATTGCAAAAAGTAAAAAATATTGTTTTTTTTTCCAAAATTGTCTAGTCATTAAAGAGGTAAATCCTTCTGGGGCTGAAGTGGTAAAGCTGTAGTTATCCTTAATTATGTTACCTTTAAAGAAAACATAATGCCCTTATTTGAATAAGTGTTTTGAAGTACCTAGTAAATATTATACATTACTGTAGTTTCCTATCTTGAATAAATAATGACTCATACTTTAGCAGCTTGCAGTTTGGGCCACGCTGTGCTTTATCGAAATACATATTCACATATTGCTTAAATATCAGAAAAACAAAGCCAAATGTTAAAACAATGCCACATTAAATAAATACAGGTTAGGAAAATCGGAGAACAAAAAACAACTTTATTTACAAGCATTATTATAAATATATGTTACATATTTACAATCTACAGAACTTTTTTACTCTAGTACTCTATAGTTTTGTGCAGATCAAACCAGAATAACAGAGAAGAACATAAAGCAGGGAAGTGAAAAATACAAAAGAAGAATACCAGTGAGCATAAATGACACACATATATATATATATATATGTATATACATTTTGATTGACTGTTCATAGCCCTAGTCTCTGAAATGATACCAATGCAAGGTCACTTTGACATGAGCTGAAAAACTGACATAATGGGGAAATAAAAGACTGATTTCCAAAAAATCTTGTCTTAAAGGGTCAGGCATCAGAAAAATATTTCATTTATGGCTGGATGATAGCTGGCTGAATGGCTTATAATATTTATTTTGGACTCCAGTGATAATATCTGGACTTTAGAGTATGCAACCATGCATATCCCATCCTAGTCTCACTTCTCATGGTGCCCACCTCTTCTAATCACAGTAATGTACTATAATAAAAGGCAGATTGCAATCAGAGAAAGAGAGTCCCCTTGTGACAAGTGGTATGCATGAGGCAAAAATCATTCTGGCAGAGTTTTGGTGAAATATACAGCAAAAATTCTGAAACACTCAACCCACCAGCATCTGTTATTTTAGATATTCATTCGATTCACTTTTTAATTTCCATGCTTGCAATTGGAAATTATAGTTAGGCATGCACCTAATGAAATGCATTGTAGTTAAACTGCAGATCTTTTACATCAGTGTCAACTGTTACAACCACTGGTGATCTGCAGCAACAGAAAAATATACAGGAATGAAACAGGAAACTGCATAGTATAATCGTCTGCATACCAAGGTGTCTGCAAATATCTCCAAACATTTCTGAAACTTTTTGAATAAATCTTTCCAATCCCAACATGTGTAATACGGTCATCTCACTTTTCCAGTCAAAAGTTTGACACATCCCATTCCTCTGTTGAAGTCCTCCTACAAAACACAGTTTAGAAACCGAGAGTCTGTCTTCTATGTATTCGATTTCTCTGCAAGATTAACCTGTTACACTCAGCTATTTCTTTAATGTTCACCTATCATTAATCTTAGTATATGTATGCAGTACAGACACCTAGATGTACATGCCTTCAGAAGTATACAATAGTACTAAGACCCCTGAAACCTTCAGAGTAACTTCTTGGTAGTGAATGCTGGCTTACCCCATACCACCTTTCAAACCTTTCTGTTGGCTAGGAAGGTTTCTCATTATAATGATGTCCCAAGGTAAGGCTGCAGATGGTTAGTAGAGGCAGACTAGATTTTGGAACCACCAGAAACACTCTATTGTTTAAAAAGGTAGTTGTAGGTTTCTTTAAAAGGCAGACATGCTTTAAGTAGCAATAGCAGATCCTGACAGAGAATACTGTATACACAGAAAAGGCAGTTTTTTGTCATTCAGCAATAAATGACAATGAAGACCTCTCTCAATAGGTTTTGCAATCTCAAACAAGTCTATGGGAATGCAAACCCTGCTTGGAGTAGGTCAAATACAGGACTGAAGAAGGTCAACTGCGCCTGTCAAGGAATTCTAAATGATCTAAAAGGTGTCTCAAAATGATGTCAAACTCATGCCATTGATTGAACTCCAAACCCAGTTAACACAGGCTCCAGGGCTCATAATAAACAGTCATAAAGACAATTTGCTATAAATATTTATAAGTCAAAACCCAACAGATTGTTAACCCAGGAGAAATCTGATTTCCTTAGGAGAACATGAAGTATTTTCCCTTATTGGAGCAAATTGGGTAATGTTTTATAGCAGGCATCATTAACTGACAGACTGCGGTCCAGAATAAGACCAAGTGACAGTTCTGTTTGGACCGCCCTGGCTGTGTTATTTACCTGCCTGTGCGTCCTCTGTTCCTCACATCAGGGCAGACAGTGGCAGGTTTGATCAGTCTGCATAGAGAGTGGGAGCTGCTCCACTTTTCAAGTCAACAAGTGGCACGCAGGGTAGTCATAGCAACCAGTCACCCACTTCTTAACAGGAGAAGTTGGGAAGCTCCCACCATCCATCCAGACCTATTGCACCTCCAGCTCTCTGAAGGGCAGGACAGAAAGGGGAGGGGGAGGGATGAGCACACTGATGTAAAGGAAGGGGAGCTGTGCTGTTAAGGGGTCTGCTATGTAGACAATGGACTGCTATGTAAAGGGAGGCACTGAGATGTAACAGGGGTACTGTGACCTAAAGGGGAATGCTGTATTATTAGGGAGGGTGACTGCACTGTAAAAGGGGGACTTTGATGTGGGGGGCTATGATGTAAAGTAGAGGCATGATATAAAAAGGGGGCTGTTATATAAAGGGGGTTGTGGTGTAAAGGGAGTTCTATAATGCAAAGGGGTAATGGTATTGTAAAAGGGGGTGACTTTTATGTGAAGGGGGGCTGTAATAAAAAGGGGGCCTGTAACATATAGATGTGGAACTACAATGCAAAGGGGGGACTACAATGTAAAGATGGTGGCCTGTGCTGTAAAAAGGGGGCTGTGATGTAAAGATGGGGGACTTTGATGCAAAGGGGTACTAGTGATCTAACGTGGGCACTGCATTATAAAGGGGGCTCTGTTTTAAAATATTGTGCTGTGATATAAAGGAGGGACTGTGTTGTAAAGCATTGCACTGTGATGTAATAGCACAAACAGGAACCCCGGATTTTTAATTCAATACCCTTGTTTTATATGGATCTACGCCTTATTCTGGATCAGCTATAGGTTTAGGGTTTTATATATATATTTCAATTTGACTAATTATGTAACTCTGTAATCTGAAAGTCAGGTATTCTTTATGTCATATTTAAGGGGTTCTTAGTATGTTCAGAAGAGCACTAACAACAAGCTATGTGCAAGCATCTTTCAGTGCAAGTAAACATTTAAAATGACTCTATCATGAAGCAAAATTGATATTTATTAGGCTCTGATGGAAGCAGTCATTGTCCATCCCATATACTACTTCTGAAGAAGTGCCCTTACACAGGTCAGTGTTCTTTATGATGGTGTCATTTTATTCAAATTAAATGGTGTCCTTTTATTCAAATAAAAGAGTATATTTGAAGACATGCTTCTTTGAAAGAAAGAAAGAAAGGAATTCAATTCAGAGAGCTTGTTTAAAAATAAGCCTTGTATGCACTCAGTGGTGTGATCTCAACTGGCACAGACTATTTTTTCTAAAGTGTTTAACAGTGAAAAAGCAGCAATCATGTTTTAGCTAAATGTGCTTTAATGTTACTTCTTTAGTTGAAATATGTCAACACGTGTAAAAAATAGTTAGAATTTCTCTTTGCTGTAATTAATTTACCTTTGATGACCTGAGATGTCAAATGTGCGGTTCTCCTTCAAGCTCTTAGACTGCCATGACAAAAGAAACATGATGTGCTGTATCTCATAAAAAGGTTGCCAGGCAACAACAAACGTAAAACAGTCAAGAAAAAGAAAAATTAAGCAACATTCCCAAACTACAAGGCAAAAAAATATTTAGCTTGGGACAACTGGTGTTAGCTTTGGCTGCCTGTGTAGTTTCTTTGGTTATGCTATGTACCTCTACCTCAAATTAGAACAAAGCAACAATGAAAGTAGGCAAAAATAATTACAAATGTTGACAGTAGGAGTTTAACAAAGTTTAACAATTGCAATGGGGGTATCTACTAAAGAAGTTGCAATTTAATTTAGATTAATTACACTGTGTTCACTTCAGTCACCCATTCATGTGCAAAGGAGTGTAAACAAATAATTTTATTTTCCACATGATTGGATGATTGAGGTGAATATAGCTTCACCCGGCTAAGTTAGAAACAAATCAACTCCCGTGAGCTTGTATATTACCGATCCCTAATCTCCTAATTTTTATCAAGATATTGAAAGATCTTATTCAATATATGAATACAAATATGTAGAAATCCTTTTCTTGTCTATATATCAGACAGCCCCATTAATTATCAAGTGCTACGGTAGTCTTGCAGATAGATTGCACTGTTTTCTACATTGTATATCATTTTCTTGACAAAAATATTTTCATTTGTACCACTTTAGGTTTAGCACTTTTTTTAAATTCAGGATATTGGGTAAAAGAATTTCCTTTAAATGAGCACATTTTGCAAATTTTTACTTTTTATCTTGTTTTATTGTCTGAGTTTTTATTTTGCATTTCTCTACTTTTTCCACTTTGCTTTCACATCACAGGTTTCTCTTTTAAACTTTATAATTAAGAGAAAAATATTGCTGTGACCATGCATTAAAGAGCAAAACGACATGTCAGCATGCCTGTTTTATCTGTGTATGATCCTTTCCTGCAGTACTAGTTTTTACATATTTACACATAGGGGCATATTTATCAATGATAGGCAAACATGGGCGTATGAAATTTGTTTATCAGAGCCTGTCAGTATCCACTGACTGCTTCCCTCTTTTTATGTACCTGTGCACAAATCCCAGTGACATCAAACTATTATTTAATTAAAATATCAAAATGTAACATCTGATGCTATAGAATTTAAAATTTAAAAAATAGTGTCGCGCTTAGTCAGCAAAGTGAAAAAATGAGTGACTCTAAGTATGAAATTGGTAAACATATACACAGGTGAAATACTAATCAAAAGTCCATATCAGAGTCCATATAAAATAATGAAGCATAGTAATTGATGAAGCATAGATAACTCTATTGGATGTCTTCATAGAACTAGCACCGTGGCATGCAGTAAACCAAGTGTAATGCAACCACCACCGCCGGAGATGTACGCTTACCCTCTAGCATTGACACATCTATTACAGGTGGTCAAAAACAGCATGTGAGTAAGACTCCTCTATGTCTTCAATCCAAAGTACTGGAATAAAGCATCCCAATATTCTGTCCAAACCATATACACCATACATTCCCCTCATCAGAGCAGGTGCATCAAATCAGGAAAGAAAAGGGGTAGACATAGTGTAAATCAGTATAAAAGCGTTTAAAATGTATTTAAAGGTTGCACTTACATATAGGCAATAAAAACACCGCATGTAAACATCACATCTCCCACGAGGACAAGTTGAATGGTGAAGGGGTACCGGAATGCAGCCGTCGCCCTACCGGTTTCATCTTATAAGACTTCTTCCTGGGGTTGACTCTAGATCAACATGGACTAGCCTAAATATTAATCTATATTATACCAAATACTTAGTAATGATTCCTGTTTAATATTCATTCATATTTCAAAAAATAATATCCTTTTAATATTAACCTCCATTATTTTTTTAGGAGTCCCACATTATATTACGGTGGCCCTCCAAAACTATTCAAATCTGCTACCTTTGCCTGTTTTAATTGCTTATCAAATTCCTACATACACAGGTAAACTAAAAATCACCTGGGGTAACAGGGGTATAGAAGTTCATCCATTTCAACCCTGAGAATATTGATTTTAATATTTTAAAGGCTTTCATATATACAACAAAATTAAAACAAAAAGTTAATAGAGCTTGATAATTCTCTATCATATAACATAACATGTCTACATCAGCCAAAATCACATACATTTTTTAACTCATCTACATAGCGAGTGTTAAAAATGGAACTGGTGTTAAAACTCCATAGAACAAAATCATTAATTTACAATAAATTGTGTCTTATGACCAAGGCTGGGCTGACTAAAGGGCAGAGGAGCTGCAGTAGGGGGGAGGAATGAAGCTGGGGTCTTAGCTGCGAGTTTGACAGCCATATCACACTTTGTGTATTAGGAGCACAACAGGAGCCCCTGTATGAATCAAGCTAGCAAATAGCAGTTTTCCAATCTGTCTGATTCCTATTCTTACCTTCCTCAGGGTGGTGCACTTTGTCCCAGCATTGGAGGACATTGGAGCATGACATTATAAGGTGGACATTAAATAGAAGATGGACATTTTTCATCAGAGAAGAGGAATGGGGTAACATGGCAATTTCATGTGTTAATGAATATGGTCTTAGTTATACTTTACAGCAGTGTTCCCCAACCCAGTCCTCAAGGCCCACCAACAGGTCATGTTTTCAGGATTTCCCTCAGATGAATCAGCTGTGGTAATTACTAAGGCAGTGAAACTGATCAAATCACCTGTGCAAAATAATGGAAATCCTGAAAACATGACCTGTTGGTGGGCCTTGGGGACAGGGTTGGGGAACACTGCTTTACAGGGTAAGGTGGGTAGGCTAGTGGAATGTTTGGAGAGCAGGTGCTTCTCATAACTAATGAACTCAAAGTGAACCATATATGAGTGAAAATGTAAATGTGCAACTAATAATCATCACCAAATGCAATGGCGATGTTGGTGGACAGAATGCTCCCACACGTGGAACATTCTCTCCATCCATCAAAGGGGAGGCATCCTCTTGGTACAATGAGCTACATAAGGGGATCTAACAGTGCCCATACGAGCGGCCATTACTCCTCCATATGCCGGGATATAAGCGCAGGAGACGGATCTATCCAGGTTTGTCTCTTGCTGCTATGTTTGAGTTGCAGCAGTTTCATAGATGTTGTGTGCATCATCCCTCTCCAGGGGATAATTACTTACTGCTTTATGTGTTTGGTATTTTGGGGGGTACTTGTGTCACAGCACAGAGAGCTATTTAGCTCATCCTGCACTTATTTTAGATATGTGCCTTTACACCTTGGATTGGAAATCTTTAGGTAGGTTTTTGGATATGCTAACAAGCTAATGCTGTAATTACAACACTGCACAGTATAATATATACTTTAACTGACGAATATGCATTTTTTTCCATTTAATTATTATTGACTATATCTCATGCCCCAGTGGGCGCGCCGTTTGGCCCTTGGCAATTAGCATCTGTGCGCCACTCTGTCTTTATACAACCTGCAGGATACTATCATCTACTTTTGCAGGTATGTTGTTGTATAGGCTTATAGGCTATTTTTTCACACCCCCATTTTGACTATATATACATTACATATGTACTATGCCTTGTCTTCTACTCTCACCGTTGCAATGCCATTTGGTCCCAGTGCACACGGTGTTGGGCCTCCTCGTTGTGCCTCCAGAGACCTTTTCTTCATCTGTTGCATTCTTATGCACAAATGGTTGGGGTTTTCACGCATATCCCTATTTGATGGCCACTATACACATCTTTCTCCTTTGTTAACTTTTCTGACCGGTGTTGAAACGTGGGTCTGAGGACATTGTAAGTACCACAACCACGCTCCTAGGCGTCGCTATAGGAACAGTTATTTCATGTATAATTTGATGAATGTCTTTTAATATGTTCTTTCATTTTAGAGACTGTATCTAGGAAGGAGCCAAGATTACTCTGAAACGCATTGGGTGTGTTTTATACAATGTTTGGTGTAACTCCTCTATACACACTGTTTAGGTATTATGTATAAAAATTATATGGTAATGTGTACCCCACGCTTTTATCTTTATATTGCACTTATTGGTGTTTTTTTTTCATATATACCTCTTCTACTATATGTACAAAATATCTTTTTTTGACAAAATTAAAGTTTGAAATTTTAAATATGAGTTACGCTCTTGTGCCTTTAAAGTCCCATTGCTAAGGGGGAAATGTCTTTCTACTTAATTTAAGGGATGGTGGCCATACAAATAGCAATTTAACCCCCTACCCTACTAAATAACCATCACAAATTACATAAAAAGTGAAAAGATTCCATAATCAAATGACATAAAAGGTGAAACGTTTATATGTCACATAAAATGAATGAATTTAAAGTCCATGCAAACAAAAGAAAGTCCAACACCAAATGGTATATTTCAAGATAAAATTTCGCATACAGTAATATAGATAATCATCCATCGATCCCAACTCTGCATTTCAAGGAAAGGAAAAGCACCACGTGTTCTCCAAACACCCACATGTGAATATGCTTACCAAAGCCAATGTCACTCCCTGTAGAGGAGTCAAGAAGCACTTGCGTGAGTAAACTCTGACTAGGTTAATCAGGATCTTCTGGTTGGTCTCCACAGACAGGTGTTCCTCTGTTTCAAAGTCCCCAAAAACAAAAATAAGCAGAGCGCCAAGCTCATATAGTGTAAAATCGCTAATGACACTTTATTAAAAAAAAAATAGAAAGTGAATAAAAAGCTCTTGGCATCATGCCAGAGACAAAACTATGCATGCATGGTGGTGTCATGGATTCTGAGACTCCTGATTTCTTTGCACAGATAGTCACATTGACTTTGATAAGCATATTCACATGTACACATGTACAGTAGGTGTTTGGAGGACACGTGGTGCTTTTCCTTTCCTTGGAATGCAGAGTTGGGATCCACAGATGATTATTTATACTACTATATCCCAGATTTCATCTTGAAATATACCATTTGGTGTTGGACTTTCTTTTGTTTGTATTCATTTATTTTATGCAGTATATGAACTTTTCACCTTTTATGTCATTTGATTATGGATTTTTTCCACTTTTTATGTCATTTCTGATGATTATCAGTTGCACATGTATATTTATGGTTCACTTTTGATTTCGTGCGGCATCTCAGAGACTATCTCAAAGAATATCTATGATATGTATGTATGTTATCCTATACATTTGTTGCCTCAGCTTTATGTATTTTTTATGATACTTTTTATTCTATCTTTTTCACCATTTGCACTGTATCTTTTGTTTTTTATTTGCTTCTTATAACTAGCCAATGGCTTATCTTTAATTGGGTTTAATCCCCCTGAATTTCCCCCTAAAGAAGCTATGTTTCTCTGTGCGTAATGCATAGGGGAGGGGCAAGAGATTGGCATGGTGACTGTTCCCGGAGGATGGTACCTGTATGCCTAGCGGCTAGTGCTGTATCACAGAGACAGTAGACTGCATGATCTTTTAAAGCGATTTCAGTGTGGTGCACTCTAAGCACCCAATAAATGTGAGTAGTCATTTTGTTATATTTTAATAAAAAAAAATCATCTGGTTTTAAGATAAATCACTATTGAAGATGTATTTCTTTTATACACACGGTTGTGGAGGAAACCACGAGATGTAAGACAACGACATTAAGGAGAAGGCATAAGGAGATTAGTACACCCATATATTATAGTCCAGATGGGATGTACTTTGACTGAATTTAATTGTGAGGTCACTGGAGTTGAGATGAGAATACACCCAAAGGGGTGCACGAGTGAGGTGTATATACTGAGTAATTTAAGAAACACTAAGAGGATTGGTGGTGATTAACAGCAAGGGAATAAGGAATTGGACTTTATGTACCAGATCACATTAACGGACTGCACCTTTATATATATATATATATATATATATATATTTTTTTTTTATGTCTATTTTTTACTTTTGGAATAAATAAATAAATAATTGATCCCATTTTTTGGATGAGGGAACGCATTTTAGTATCAGCAGCAGCCTATGTAGTTATTCCACAGCTACTACCACTAGGTGGCAGCGGCAGCAGATTTTTCTTTTTTAAATTATTTTTTAATTTTATTCTTATATTTTTTCACACAGTGTCACATTTGCACAGATATTGTGAATTGGCATTAATATTATGTATGCTTAAGTTGCACAAGTGATGATTTGTTTTCATTAGTATTTTACACATGTGATTTTCTAAGGAAAGTATTTTTGATATATCACTGTGGATTCAATTAGATTACTCAAGGCACATTAACTGTTTTTTTATGTTTTACACATTTTATGGGCATGTGAGAAGTGCTTGTGACAGTGGAATTTTTATGTATTTTGTTGATGGTTGCTTGCAAGATTTTTTTGTCTGAGTAAAACTTCTGTTCCTGTCAACTGTTGACAACCTTGACTTGACCTGCTATTTAAAATTCTGAATTATAGGCTTAGTTTACAATAAATGGCCTGTTCCAATGCTGGATATGACACTCCGAGAATGACTGGACCAATTAAGGCTGCCTTTAGGACAATAATGTGTAAATGTAAAAAGTAAATTTGATATCGCTTATGGAGATTTCGTAACTTATTGGAAAATTCTCTTTGCATCTGGGACGATCCTTCCCTCATTGACAGGTCTTGGTGCTACTATCAAGGAACAGATGTCAACCCACTCATCATTCTCACAGAGACACCTGCCTGTTGTGTGAGGTTAGAATTATGGCTAAACTATACAAGCATTTTTAGTCTTTAGCAACTGGGCGATCAAAACTCCTGTTGACAGATACCTGCTTTGCAAAAAAACTTTGGCCTTTTAAAAAAGTGGAAAGGAAGTTTCCACAAAGGTTCTCCCATAGTATCCAGCCATATATCTTATTTTATTGCCCCACAAGACTATGAGAAAGTTCCCAATTCTGTGGAAAACTTTCTTTTCTTTCCTTTCAATCAAGAGGATAAATTGCTGTATGCAGTCGAAACTCGAAAAACAGTTTAGGCCTAAGGATATAGTAGAAGGTCTATTGTCTTTAAATATAAAAAAAGTATAAAAAAAAGTATACTGAGACACACTGATTACCCATGGTATCTAACTTTGTTTTTTTTTTTCTGTTGTTAGTTTGACAACACTAGACTAACAAAAACTGATTTGAGATTGGGTGCTGTAGGTTACAACATATTTGTTCTCTTTGCACAATGGTTGCTGTGGTTTGCAGCATATCAGAACTAAACTGAATATGGATAATTGATTTACTTAATACAGCTGCATTTAGTAAATGGTGCTAAGGCTACCTATATGGCAGACCTGCTACGCTCCCTTGAGTCATTGTTTTTGCAACCGAGTTTGCTGTAATTTTATTACATCACATTGCAATATAAAAACCTTCAACAATTGTGCATGTCAATAAAAAGGCAAACATGTTCAGATATCCAGTAAGTATAACAGTTCATACCTAGTTGTACTATATATGACCAGGAGTCAAGTACGGTCAAATATTTAAATTACGATTCAATGGGAAAGATGCGGTCTTATTTCTGACCTTTTCTGTCATTTAAGACAGACAAATATGTCATAAAACCCCTACATGATAAATGCAATGTTAAGTTTTTGTCAAATGACAATTAAGAATGAATCTTCACAATACAATAATGTCTTTACTTGACATTTAAAGGGACTTTGTCACAATGATTTTTTTCCTGTGGGAGAAGCCTCGTCAATCATTTTGCTGCTAGGCTGACACCCAGGCTGCAAGCTAGCTCTACTGCCATGGGAGTATTGATGCCGCTTATCTCATAGGTGAGATCCTTTTTGACAGAGTCAATTTAAGAAGAAAAGAACCTCGCAGCATGATGTGAGATACATTACAAAGGTACAAATAAAGGTAAAACAAGCTAGTTAAAGTATCCTTAGGCATTAGACAACAGTCAGATGTAGAGAAAAAAATACTGCTGCTGCCAAAAGATATATTTATTTAAAGTGAATGTTTACAGTAATCTGCTTAAATTTTGCCTTCCCTGATTCCTCCCTCCACTCTGATCAACACGTTAATTACATCTTTAAATAAAACATATTTTTTCATTACATAATTTATTTTAGACTCAATGGCAACATCTCTGTGCTCTCTATGCAATGCTTGCAGAATATGGAAAGTGAGAAGGGTCAGTAGGATACTGTACCTACTGTAAGCATCACAGAAGTCTGCCTCTTTACTCCTCTCAAGGGTCCCCAGCCCTGATGCATCAGTGGGCTGGCTCTTGGGAGGAGTTATGAAATTATCAAAATGCCCTAATAGGAGGGTGGAAATTTGGAGGAATGGACTTCACTAGGCAGGCTGTATTTGCATGCACACTACCCTAGGCAATGTCTACCTGTGATAGTAAGCCTCCATTATTGAAAGAACTGAAATCCAATGAATTAATGAATCGGTTCAGAGGCCGTTAGCCTGGGGAGGAAACAGCTAGATGATGGCAAGGGCATGAGGCAGGTTTTGTCTTACTTGCTGCAGCCTCTAATACACAGAGGGGTTGACTTACTAAAACTGGAGAGTGCAAAATCTGGTGCAGCTCCGCATAGAAACCAATCAGCTCCCAGGTTTTATTGTGAAAGCTTAATTAATTGAACAAGCAGAAGTTAGAAGCTGATTGGCCACCATGCACCTCTGCACCAGATTTTGTATTCTCCAGTCTTAGCAAATCAACCTGATAGTGTGCAGTGAAATCAGAATAAGCATTTTCAGTACAGGAGAGGAGCCTGTACAAAGGTGCAGGACTGAAAGCAAGGTTTGAGTTCAGCTTTAAATTGTATTTCCACTTTTGCAGTCCAATTTGAGAAAAGGCCACTATGTTTGTTATGCGTTCCCAATCACGCAATGTGCCTAAGTTTTAACAAATATTTCTTTCCTTTTAGATGTTTTGCAGGTTGAGGTGTCATGGCTGACTGCAAGATTTTTTGAACAATGTTAGAGTGAGCTTGCCTTAAAGCCTATTACACGCGGGCCAAATGTTGGGTGACATCGGCCAGTTTAATAAAAACCGTCCGACATTTGGCCCTGTGTAAGGCAGCTGGTCCAACCAAAGACAGCCATTTGGCCGGCTTCCGTTGGACAAGCATGCTGGAAAACCAGCAGCCAACCGGCTCTCAATCAGTGGTTTCAGCCAATGGCTGACCGGAGTGTTCTCGTGCGCGGGGGGGGGGGCTGTCATTTTTTTACCATTTAACCCGTTGAGTTGAATGAAGAAAAACTAGTGGTGTGTACCTTTAGTCTGCCCTCATTGACATAAAATGCAAGAAACTCAGCCTCTAACTTTTTTGAATCCTTTGTTAGGACAGGCAGTGTTCAAATCTAGTTACAATTGATAATAAGATCTTCCTGCATGGTACAGATGGGGTTAATTATGGTAGACAAAGCTGCTTGCCCCCTCATTAAAAAAGAGAACTATGTATGGTGGTTTCTTTCTGGAGGGTACAGAATAGAGCACCTAAAGTAGGTGTTATGCCAATTTGGAAATAAACTTTAATCAATGTGCATATAGAGTAGGACACTGTCTACTTTGACTGTGCTTGGGTGTGACTCAAGAAAAACAACCAGCTATTGACTAATAATGATTTATTTGACTGCTGGTGATATTCACCATCATTGGCACAAACTACAGTTATAGTGCCAATACCATAAAGGCTATAACATATAGTAATTAGACTATACACTATTATATTGACAATTTGGATGTGGTACCCCTAGAATAAATAATATATAGCCCACTTTACACATTTTCTACTGATTTGTATGGGCACATATTGCGGAACTGAAGGCTTTTTAGAAATATTCGTGAACAGGCAGGCTATTTATTGCAGAAGAGATGTGCTATGGCTAAATAAAAAATACCTTAATGAAATATAAAAAAAAATCTGCAACAATAAGGCTAGGTTCACACTCCTGTGACTTAGGATCTGACTTGTGAGACCCAAAGTCTCAGGACATGTGAAATGCCATGAGAGCCCTTCCAATTGACACTACTGAAGTTGCTGCGACTTCAGAAAAGGCTCCTGCACTACTTTGATCTGCCTTTCAATGCCAAAGAGTGTGAAAGTCTCACTTCAATTCGTGTGAACCAAGCCTTACTATTTTCTAGCACTCAGTGAAAAAATAACTCAATAATAGTATAATAAATGCGCTGTGCTTAATAACTTAGAGATATGTGATCAAATTCAAAACACTACAGTAATACATCAAACAAAACGTCATGAAATAGTGAATACTGTTTGGTTTGTGTCAGTCTTTCTTGAAAAACAACATTAATGTGTGCACCACCCTGTGGTGAAAATAGAATTCAGTTCACTCAATCCAGCAAAACTTCCAAAACATGTGAACTGTGCTCCCAATGCAGAAAGCTTTCACTAACCCCCCAAAGGTGTCTTCTCACCTTCAATATAGGCCTTCTCAAATAAGGTCAAATATGCGTGTTAAAAAAACAACAGAATTCAAGTTAGTATCAGAAGTCTTCCAAACCACATAGAGTTTCAGCCCAAATCAATTATTTCTCAAAGGTCAGCCTCATGGATCAAACAGCCAGTCCAGCCAAAGGGAATTAATCCCACATATCAGAAAAAAAAGAAACAGAAACACCCGTAGTGTTCTCCTCACAAATTTTATTCAATAAAATAAATGAAATAAAACTGACATAAAAAAAAAAACAGGATGATATGATTTCATAGTGCAGGTCATTTCACACAGTCACCGCAATACCTTGTTGGAATGAGATTGGTGTTCTAAGGGAAAAGTATTGTGGTGACTGTGTGGAGTGACCTGCACTTTGAATGCGTATCATCCATTGCATTAACAATGCAACATTATGGACATTATGGAGAACACTATGGATGTTTCTGTTTTGATCCTGTTTGATTCATGAGGCTGACCTTTGAGAAATAATTGACCAAGGCTGAAGCTTTGTATGGTTTGGAAGATTTTTGATACTTACCTGAATTTAGAAGTTTTTTTATAATGCATATTTGACCCTTGTTGAGAATGCCTATATTGAAGGTAAGCAGACACATTTTCTTTTTTTTTTGGGGGAGGGGGGGGGGGGCAGTGGAGACGTTCTGCATTGGGAGCAGGGTTCTTCACATATTTTTGAAGATTTGCTGGATTGAGTGAACTGAACACTATCTTCACCACAGGTTGGTGCACACATTGGAGTTGTTTTTCAAGAAAGTGTGGCACAAATCAAACTTTATTCACTATTTGACACATTGATATTTGATTTATTACTGTAATGTTTTGAATTTGATCACATATCACTAAGTTATTAAGTGCTGCACATTTATAATAATAATAATAAAAATACACATACCTGCCTGTTCGTGGTTTTCTGCTAAATATAATCTGGGCTGTGCACATGGTCCCTGTGTGCCAGGATGACTGACTCTTGTGCATGCACAGGAGTTACGTCATCCTTTGCCAGCCAATGAAAATGCGTGAATACTGTCACTGGGAAGGACCCCTTGCAGACTTCGGACCATTAAAGTGGAGGTGAGAGTAGTGCCTTTAGTTCTGCTTTAACCTGTACAGAACCGCGCGATAGCCGAAAGACGGCTACAGCGCGGCTCTGAAAATCCGGGAGGACGTCCATGGACGTCCTCCCTCGTGCGCGCACCCCGCGCGCACTTGCAGCCTGCGGTGGCGCGCTCCCACAGCCGCCGCACGCTGCGTGGGCGTGTCCGCGGGTCGGGCGGACTCGATGTCCGCCCGAGACCCGCCGATCACCTGTAGCAGCCTCAGAACGGGGAACCCCCGATGTAAACATGGCGGTTCCCCGTTCTGTGAATGGGACATAACAGATCTACTGATCCCTGTCACTGGGATCAGTTAGATCTGTTATGTCCCGACCAGCCCCGCCCCCCCACAGTTAGAACACGTCATCTAGACAATACAGGGTAAGTGTCTTGCCCCTTGGCGGTACAAATGTAGCCCCCAAGGGGCAAGACTCCGACGATGTCCACTAGCCGCCCAGAGCCCGCCTGTAGCTCAGGCGGGCTGGGCGCCTGTGCGGGTGCGTCGCACGCCGCCGACACCCTCGCGCGGTGGCGTCCGACGTTCACGCGCGCCCCACGCGCGTGCTCCCTCCTGCAGGTACCTGCAGGAGGGCCTAAAAGTCTCGGCGCGACATCGGCAGAAAGCCGATAGCGCGCCAAGACATGTCCAATTTCGTCTTGATTTCCGTGATGAGAGTGGAGGTGAAATTACCAGGCTTCAGACGTTCCCCAGGAAGGGTCACTG
>BLSH010010296.1:380670-391989 GCA_018402905.1 Glandirana rugosa | reverse complement strand
ATAAAAACGCCATAAATCAATGTCCATAGTTTGTAGGCGCTATAACTTTTGCGCAACCCAATCAATAAACGCAGATTGTGATTTTTTTTACCAAAAATATGTAGAAGAATATATGTCGGCCAAAACTGATGAATAAATTTGTTTTTTTATTTTTTATTTTTGGATATTTATTATAGCAAAAAGTAAAAAATATTGTTTTTTTTCAAAATTGTCGCTCTTTTTTTGTTTATAGCGGCGATCAGAAATGACGCAGGGGGGATCAAATACCACCAAAAGAAAGCTCTATTTGTGGGAAAAAAAGGACGCAAATTTTGTTTGGGTACAACGTCGCACGACCGCGCAATTGTCATTCAAAGAGTGACAGCGCTGAAAACTGAAAATTGGTTCGGGCAGGAGGGGGGTTTAAGTGCCCAGTAAGGAAGTGGTTAAGTAACCATAGTTATCTTGAATGTAAAATAAGCTGTAATCATTATTCTATTCTATGAAATGATGGGATTTTTCAAGGAAGAACACTGTGAGGCTTAGCTATTAAATCAGATGTCACTGGAAAGATGTGTTATGTCTGTTGTACCTAGCAACCAATGAATCTTTGTTAATGATTTAGGCCTGGTTGACACCTATGCATTTTTTAGTGTGTTTTCAGTTTTGCAGAAACACACTACATTCCATTTAACATGGTTTCCTATGGGTCACATTCAGATCTGTGCATTTTATGGAAAAGGCCAGGGACCAGCAGGTTGTGATCAATGAATCAAAAACGTGTATTGAAAAATGCGAAATGCACCTAGAATATGCATCAACTGCAACCTGCATAAGTATGAACCAGGCCTTAGGCTGGGTTCATACCTATGTGAATAGGATGCGGCTTACACCACCTCCAATTTGCAGGACACTTAAAAACACATTGTCTTCAATGTGTCCAGTTCACATAGGTGTGTGTGTGCCTTTTCTGTGCAGTGCGGTGTGAATTCCCAGCCCATTATGTTCAATGGGAACACATCTGACACACAGATGTGTTCCGAATTGAACGGGGATGTTTCCCCCTGCTCGCTGCACCTCCCCCCTCCCTCCCCTGTCAGCCGATGCGCTGTGGGATCAGACAGGAGACACTGAACAGCAGCTCCTTTCCGGACTGGTGTGAATCCAGCCTTAGTCTGTAACACGTAAAGAATACTGGAACTGGTGCTTTTCACAGCTTTCAACCCCAAGCACCCCCTCCCCATCTCTCTTGACTACAGTGCATTCAAATGTATTTTAATGTGAACCTGTAATAATTCGGTGTATGCAGGTTTCTGAACGCACATTCACATATTTTTCCTGTTTCCATATTGCAAAAACAATGCTTTCGACAGCTACCATGTGGAACATCACAATAGGGCAGGTAAATATAGGAGAAGCAGGTGTTCTGAATAGTACTAGAATTCCCATTCCCATATCTCTATTCTGACAAGATTCTTTTAAAGAAAAGTCTCCTGTCCTTTCCAAGAAAGCACTGCCTTTCCCTTCTTCTCATGTACATCCTGTTGATTTTAGTGCTGAAGATTCTGAAAAGTAACACAAAATGTGGGCACAGAACATTTCATGAACTTCATCACTTTAACTGCAAACATAAATAGCAAGTTGTGTACATGTATACAAATTATATCCTGTTTTCAGAAACTACGTATAGCGAATCTTGCATTTTTATGAAGATAATTTACCTTCTGTAAAAGATTCTCCCTTAGGTTCACAAACACATCCCTTTTAACTGAAAGAGAATTTCTGGTGCTGCTTCTTCCTTTCTTTGTTGTTAAGCTTCACTTCTCTGTACCACTCCCGTATATACCGGAGAAAGGAAGGCAGTCATGCCTGTCCAGGTCAATGCATTATCTCCTGGCAGTGTATGACAGAATGCAATGATGTTGGCACTGATGAATCAATGCAGTGACCTTTCTGTATACAGGAACAGATAGCAATACTAGACTAGGAGAATAGATGAGAACCTTCTTCTATGCAATCCCTATTATACAGTCACAGATTAAATGCTAATTTGTCTTCCTGGTAGGTAATACTCTGTGTTTTCATCATGCCTTCTGTCCAAGAACTAATGAATATACACTTAGAATTATGTAATTAGGCAGTGCAAAGTGCAAATGGCTATGAGCAACATACAGTAAATCATAGTATTCATTAAGTTTTCCATTTACTGTAGCCAGATCAATGAGGATGAATGCTGATTGGCTAATTTTGGTTATTGCATTTTGCACATAATCAATGCACTTTATTCTCATGTATTTAACAAGTTTAAATGTACAATGTAGGGAATCTGGTTGCCTCTGCATTCTTTTGCATTCTCTCTTTATGTAAGTATTAAATAGTATGCTCCCCATTATTTGTAATCATTGCTATATCCACTATATGTGTGACACATTACATACAATACATAACTGTTTATTTTAACCGGAATTTGCATTACATTAGGTGTTTTCTACCCTGTACAAGTCTATATAAAAAAAGTTTGTGCATTAATCCATCATTCCATCATATATAGTAACTGTGGAGCAAGATAGTGGTTGAAAAAAACAGTCTTTTAAGGACTCCAAGTAAGTTTTAACACCTTAATAGTCTTGTCTGTGTTCATACATTTTCATGTAATCTTTCCATATAGTTTCTAAGCTCTTTGCAATCTCCCATGTCTAAGTCTTGGCACACCCATTTTATATCATCCTCATTGTTCACTAACATGGGGTTGATGTTCGGGCATCCATCTTCAGAAGGGATGTTGCTAAACGTGGAGAATTTCACACGTTTCCTTTTGGAGGTAGGCGAGGCAGCAGACTCCCCCCTCTGTTCCTTCACCTCATTGAATGAAGTCTCTGCAGATCTATATGTCTGTCCATTAACAGTTTTGAGTGGGTTTGAAGTCAGAAGGTATTTGCTTTCTGTAACATTAACTCCTCTGTCTACTGCTGTTATGCATTCTTCTGGCTGCAAAGGAAAGTTAATATTGTTTTCCAAAATTTCTGTCCGATTCGTAAGACCAACCCAGTCGTGTGCATGGGTCATTGTTTCTTGCTCATCTACTGGGACTTGTTTGTGCCTATACTTCAGTGCAAATGTCACACAATTTATAAGAAAGACAAGTATGGCCAGGCAAAAGACACCCAACAATGCATACATTCCAATTTCCAGATCACTCAGACCTCGTGTATTTTGCACAAGATCATTTTCTTCTGTATCTCCATTATTACTTGGTACATCGACCTGTGCAGGAAAACTGGTAAAATCCATGGGAATGTTAGGTAGATGACTGTCATCATCCAAAAGGCTATCCCGTTCTCTTTTTTTGTTGAGTTGAGTTCTGTCAGTCGTAGCCCTATTCATGACCATAACATCTCTTTCCATTGATGGAGTGCCAAAATATGCACCATCAGGTCTCAATCCTTCTAGTGAAATCTTCTGTCTTCTGCCAATGTAGTGAGTTTCAAAGTGATCCCTATAATGTACATTTCTGCTATCATTTTTAGTGTCCTGTCCAAATTTGACTTTTACGTGTCCAAAACCAATAGTGAGGATGCTCTTTCGTTTTGACTTTTGACAAAGCTCACTTATCATGAGTTCTACCTTGACGAGTGCTCCCTGACCTTCTGCAATGGCTGAGAAAATTGGCCATTTTGATTTGGCATCTTGAGAAACAGTGAAAACCTTTTCATCCAATGATGTCACACTTAATGAAAAGTCTTTAGGATCATAAAAATCTAAAGGAGTCACTGTACCGTCGCTAAACTGGATCCAGCAACTGATCTCTACTTCCTGTATGCAAAACCAAAGAAAAAGTAAGCTCAGCAAACAGCATATAAGACATTTTATACTCTAATAAAGTTTAAACTAAGAGGTGAAGGGCACACATTCATTTCTAAGACATAAAAACACTAGTTTAAGATTCCTGGCAATAAAATGTGTTTTCTTTCTCCGTGGTTCTATAAAGACAATGGGTCCCCAGGGCGAAATGGATTCAAATTTAACTGCAGAATAATAAAGTGACTGTCAGAATACATTATTAAAAGATAACTTAAATTATGACAGTTGTATATTTAAATTAAAAAGAATTACATTTTTCGAGCCTGTATTAATTTAAAGTTTTTTTTTTCTGATTACTCTAAAGAAACTATGACATTCTGTATGCAACCCTCATATAATGATGAATTGTGCTACTTTTGCTCCCACTTCAACTTCACGTCTATATTTTAAGTGGAACACTTTTACTTCTGGATAAAGGAGAAAACTTTTGTTGGGTTTTTAATGGTTAATTATCCCAGTTGGGGAGATTTTCCCTCATATCCTGGCTTGCGTACACTCAAGACATTCCTGTGACCTTAGGTTGCTGCTTCTCTATTTTGGAGTGCATTCTTCATTTACGTCTTTTAAAAAAATGACATTACATTGGAATATGCAGAATTTGCACCTTTAAGGGTATCTGTCCCATAAAAAGTGTGGTTGCACAAGAAGCAGTCTGCAAAGTAAGTACTGCAGCATATTTCCAATTAATCTGTTAGTGCCTGGATGAATGTTATAATTTAAAATTACATTCACTATGTTTAAGCCATTTTAAATAATAAATAGCAGTGTCCTAGCAATAAATCAGTAATTTAAACAAAAATGACAAAACCACCATTATCCTTCTTCACAAGTGACAGATTCGCTTTCACGGATAACACCAGCAACAAATTCTGGTATACTAAAATATCAGAATATATGCGTTTGTTTAATATCCATAACTTCCAACTGCCCCTCATTTAGAGGGAATGTCACTCTTTTGGGAACCAAATCCCACTATTTTTTTCCTTCTTAGCCATCCTTAATTATGGTCAGATGTATAGACCATGTTAAAAAAAATGTATTATTTAACTACCAAATGTGTTGTACTATACTATGTTTAAGCAATACAATTTTGCATATACATTTTTCATTTCCTATGTTATTGGAGGCGCGCCCCTTGTCTATATATTTTGTGCAATAATGTGCATGTAGAAATAATGGGGTGGCCACCATTGCATCAAATTATATTATGCAAAGTAAATCACAAGTTGGTGTAATTAAAGAGCTATTTGAGCTGTACTGGCCAAAAAACTTGTAAAATCTGGCATTACATTTACTTCAGCTATATAGTAACCACATTTTGTAGTTTGTCCAGAATTCAGTTTTCTTTATGTAGACATCATGTATCCAAACTAATAAAAAAAGTGAAGTTATGCTATACAAGCAGTGTGTTTTACAGGTATTTGCTTCTATTCAGACAGCCTGAAGACAGTGATTGTCAGTATGTCCTAAAATTCCTGCTGAAATGAGAAGTTGTTTGGAGTGATAAAGAGATCACACATGGATTTTCAGGAAGACAAGAAAAAGCAAAGCTGGTAAAGCTGAACTCCAGGAAACTCAAAAATTCTCCCATGCAGCAGGCCTGCACCTGCACAGCAAGGGTTAACTGCTAATGTAGTTAGCAATAAAGGTCAGCACACCAATCTTAAAGCGGAGTTCCACCCATTTTCTGCACTCTCTCTCTATGGTATCGCCTAAGCTCATCATTTTCCCAATGCATTTTTTTTATCTACTTGGAAATACCTTTTTCGGTGTTTATTTCTCTTGCACTTCCACCCGTCCCCGCCTAGGCAATTACGCCACTAGGCGATTCGCAAGGGTTCCTGGGATAGCGGCGTCATGTATCCCAGGAGTCCTTGCGAATCGCCTACTGCCGAAATCTTGTGTTATTGGAAGAAGGAGAGCCGTGCAGCGACATTACTGTGCATGCGCGAGATAGGGAGGTGCATGCTGGGTAGCCAGCTGCACGGAAATCCTGGAAATGAAGACAGGAGGGCTTCAGATGCCCACAGCTAAAATGGAACCTGCCTGCTTCCGAGATCTGTAAGTAAAAAACAATTTTTAAAGAAAGTAAAAGTGCAACACAGATGACCTTTTGTAAAGGTTAATGTACATGTCTGGACAAAAGCAGTCTTTAAAAAAAAAATTGTTTGGGGGGCTGTAACTCCGCTTTAGCTACACAATTTGGCAACCAACAATATATTATTATTTTTTAGGGTGCTTAAAACTCTCCACAGTGTATCAATCAGTTAGCACAATAGTTTTGAATACATAGAGTAAGCACACTGCATAGCCAAACTGCTTTAGCAATAGTTTGTATGAGGCATATACATACAATTATACAACAGGTACAGGTAACCAAGTATGTCATCTAATACATGCAACACCTAACATTGATGTTAGATGACATACTTGGTTATCTGTACCTGTTGTATAATTGTATGTATATGCCTAATACAAACTTATTGCTAAAATAGTTTGGCTATGTGGTGTACTTACTCTAAAATCTAGAAATCCTAAAGTCTAAAATCCTGATATCATCAAGACTGAAGTAGAGTCAGCCAAAGGACAGTCACCACCAGAGAATGGGTGAGCACCATTTGCCAGGGGAGTGGAGGATTGAGAAGCAAATGCTTTTACTTTCCCCTAGAATAGATGAGCAGTTAATTCTTGCAGTTCAGGTGCAGCCCCACTGTAAGGGAATATTTTTATATTTCCAGGAGTTGGGCTTCAAAGGTCAAGTAACCAATCAGAATTCAGTTTACTGTAACTCATTCAGTGAAATCTGATTTCTGACTAGTTGTTTAGCGCAAGAGCATTGCACATTAGGCCCAATTATGTAATAAACTTCAACCTCTGAAAGAATGCAATCTACTGCCCTCATGTACTAGTAACCTTGTCAATAACATGGTAAAAAGGACATTAATGTGCAGTAACCTGTGAATAGTTGCTCTCAACAGTACTGCCTAGTTTATACAGCCAGGGCTGACCAGCAGGCCATATTAGATCGATTCATCCATCACCAGATAGACACATTTTTTACATCTCTTTTCATGTCTTTATACATGTAAGTTATTTTGTGCTCTGTGTTATGTTTTTTTCATATCTGACACTTTTTAAATTGAACTTTATTATTTATTTTTCACATTTACTTATTTGTCACAATTTAGATCCATGTGGTTGAGTCACGCTCACATCATGCACTACACATGGATTTTGTCGTGGCATTCTGGCATACATTTGGCTGTTCCCTCGATTTGGATGAGATTCCTGCCTCAGCCCCGGACCAGACATTTCGTCTGGGACCCCTGTGCTTCCCTTTCAACAGACTGGGCATCGTTTTGAAGCCTATTTTGTAAGTAATAGACCCTTTGCCCCCTATTGGCCCTCCCCTTAGGGGAAGATTTAATAACATATTTTTTGATGATTTTTTAAAGTCTACCATTGCATCTAACTCCTGACGATTGGTTGTGAGCTATGAAACACATAGAGTTTATAGGGTGCACAGACAAGTTTGATTCATCTTTTTGCTCAACTGGCTCGTGCCTGCTATTTTATGTACTAACCATTTTATTATATGCCAATTCTGTATATTTTATCTGTGTATCTACTTACCAGTGCTTGCATATGGTTTTGAAATGTATTCAGAATATACACAATATGTATTTTATATCATTCATGTTAATATGTGATTGAACAATAAACTATTGATATGTATGCATTGTTTACAGCATTGACATCCCTCATTTAAAGTTCCATTCTTTTTTCTTTGTTTTACATGTTTCATAGGGATGGAGGTTTGTTACTGCGGATGTGTCAGATCACATCCCTTTTTTGTTTCTAATTGATGAGACATTTAACTCTGGAATTTCTATATCACTCATCTACAGTATCTCAGAAAAGTGAGTACACCCCTCACATTTTTGTAAATATTTTATTATATCTTTTCATGTGACAACACTGAAGAAATGACACTTTGCTACAATGTAAAATAGTGAGTGTACAGCTTGTATAACAGTGTAAATCTGCTGTCCCCTCAAAATAACTCAACACACAGCCATTAATGTTTAAACTGCTGGCAACAAAAGTGAGTACACCCCAAGTGAAAATGTCCAAATTGGGCCCAAAGTGTCAATATTTTGTGTGGCCACCATTATTTTCCAGCATTGCATTAACCCTCTTGGGCATGGAGTTCACCAGAGCTTCACAGGTTGCCACTGGAGTCCTCTTCCACTCCTTCATGATGGCATCATGGAGCTGGTGGATGTTAGAGACCTTGCGCTCCTCCACCTTCTGCTTAAGGATGCCCCACAGATGCTCAATAGGGTTTAAGTCTGGAGACATGCCTGGCCAGTCCATCAGCTTTACCCTCAGCTTCTTTAGCAAGGCAGTGGTCATCTTGGAGGTGTGTTTGGGGTCATTATCATGTTGGAATACTGTCCTGCAGCCCAGTCTCTGAAGGGAGGGGATCATGCTCTGCTTCAGTATGTCACAGTACATGTTGGCATTCATGGTTCCCTAAATGAACTGTAGCTCCCCAGTGCCAGCAGGACTCATGCAGCCCCAGACCATAATACTCCTACCACCATGCTTGACTGTAGGCAAGACACACTTGTCTTTGCACTCCTAGTTGCCGCCACACACGTTGACACCATCTGAACCAAATAAGTTTTTCTTGGTCTCATCAGACCACAGGAATTGGTTCCAGTAATCCTAGTCCTTAGTCTGCTTGTCTTCAGCAAACTGTTTGCAGGCTTTCTTGTACATCATCTTTAGATGCAGTGTGCGGTGTATGGTCTGAGCACTGACAGGCTGACCCCCCACCCCTTCGACCTCTGCAGCAATGCTGGCAACACTCATATGTCTATTTCCCCAAGATCACCTCTGGATATGACGCTGAGCACGTGCACTCAACTCCTTTGCTTGACCATGGTGAGGCCTGTTCTAAATGTGGGACCTGTCCTGTTAAACCGCTGTATGGTCTTGGTCACCGTGCTGTAGCTCTGTTTCAGGGTCTTGGCAATATTCTTTTAGCCTAGGCCATCTTTATGTAGAGCAACATTTTTTTTTTCAGATCCTCAGAGACTTCTTTGCCATGAGGTGCCATGTTGAACTTCCAGTGACCAGTATGAGAGAGTAAGAGCGATAACACCAAATTTAACACACCTGCACCCCATTCACACCTGAGACCTTGTAACACTAATGAGTCGCATGACACCGGGGAGGGAAAATGGCTAATTGGGCCCAATTTAGGCATTTTCACTTAGGGGTGTACTCACTTTTGTTGCCAGTGGTTTAGACATTAATGGCTGTGTGTTGAGTTATTTTGAGGGGACAGCAATTTTACACTGTTATACAAGCGGTACATCCACTACTTTACATTGTAGCTAAGTGTCATTTCTTCAGTGTTGTCACATGAAAAGATATAATAAAATATTTACAAAAATGTTCGTGAGATACTCTAAGTGAAAGAAATTGCATTGAAAGTATGCTTGAAACATATTAGGGCAGATTTGTCAAAACCAGAGAAAGTGCAAAAGTGGAACTATTTCCCACAGCAAATCATTAAAGTGTTACTAAACCCAGGACCCTGCATTCACAATATATGGTCTCCCCCAGTACACAGAACATGGAAATGCAATTATTCTAGTAAATATAAACTGCTAAATACCTTTTCAAATTAGCATTATATAGCAGTCTGGTGACTTCTATCAGTGTGTGGTTAAGCTTATAGGAGGAGTTTTCATTCTTCCCTGATTGTCCCATGAGGCTGCAGGACCCATGACCCTCTGTCTGGACAGTGCTGAATGGCCCTGTGCTGATCACATGCACCTTCCCAAGAAGAACAAAGAACTCTTTAGCAATACACACAAAACTGAGCATGTGCAGCTTGCCCCCAAAGTTCTGTACTATCAGTAGATAGATTGGGGACAATGGAATAAGGGGAGGTTAAGAGGAGACGGGATCAAACAGCCTTTTTACACAATGCAGAGGATTAACCCTTTAGGTTCCACAGTGAGTATAACAAGCATGCTTTACTGCATATACAGACTGATTTTACGGTTATGGGTTTAGTAACACTTTTAGTTAGCATTATATTTAGTGTATATTTTAAATATAAACAAGACCTCTAAATGCTATGGGTAGCAAATCCAATTGTTTGCTGTTATTTTGTTGATGAATTAGCCTCATATTTTACCTTTAAAGCTAAACTTCCATCAGCTTTAAAAATTAACTATGCAGTCCCCCGTAGCACTTTAAAGGTCAACTGGTCATTTAGTCTGGACTGGAACAGCGCATAGATCGGTGCGCCGGCACCAACCACATCATTTACAGGGGCCAGTTTGGGCTGTGCATTGTGACCCCATGCTGCCGGCCCAAAACTAGCCTGCCCAGCGCCCTGCAGGGCACTGTGGCAGGCTAGACAGGAGAGAGCCCGATGTGCTAGCCTGCCCAGTGTCTACTGCTCTGTCCTGCTCCTGCTGTCACTCCATTCATAGTTCTTTAAAAGTTCAAACTTTCAGTTCTATTATTTTTGTATGATATTGGTATTCATATTTGCTAGTTGGTAGTTGTTAATGGCACTACTAATGCCATTATATGCAGTGTTATATGGAAAAAAAATAATTGGGGGGGGGTCACCATGTTTTACCGCACTAGGTGATACCAACCCTAGTGATGCCACTGTGTCATGATGTCAGACAGGCAGTGACCAGAGAAGCAGAGCAGAGAAGGAGTCTCACTGGAATGGCTGCATAGCCGGGAGGAAGGCTGCAGGGGTGAGGAGTAAGGTAAGTATTACCACTTATTCCTATCCCCCTAGACTAAATGAGCATTTAACCATTTCAGTGTTAGAGTCGACACTGCATGGTTAATTTTAACAAGAGTATAGAGTTGGGCTTTAACCACACTTTGACATTATTTGTTGCTCTTGCTTGACACCTAAATATATCGTAGAAAGCCAACAATAACATTCACCAATTATACAGTGAAACACATACATTTACGCAGGGCTTTTTTTCAGCAGGAATGTGGGGGAATGCAGTTCTGGCACCTCCAGCACTGAATGTATCTAATGTCAAGGGGTGCTGGGGTGTGCTGGAGGGTGCATTGATGCTGGTTGCTAGAGGATCTATTGTTGCTTGGTGGGAGATATTGTTGAGGGAGGGGTCTATAGTTGCTGGGGGAGGGGGGTCTTATGTTGCTGGGGAGTCAATTGTTGATGGGAGGGATCTATTGTTGCGGGAGGATCTATGAATACTGGCTGTTGGGAGATCCACTGTTGCTGGTGGGGGGTCTATTGTTCCTGGAGTGGATCTGTTATTGTTAGGGGGTATTTTGTTGCAGGGGGTCTATTGTTACTGGGGATTCTATTGTTGCTGGAGAGATCTATTGTTGCATGGGGGGGCTATAGGTGCTGGCTGCAGGGGATCTATTTTTACTGATTTTTGTATTATCATT
>BLSH010010296.1:364812-380660 GCA_018402905.1 Glandirana rugosa | reverse complement strand
CATACATTTACGCAGGGCTTTTTTTCAGCAGGAATGTGGGGGAATGCAGTTCTGGCACCTCCAGCACTGAATGTATCTAATGTCAAGGGGTGCTGGGGTGTGCTGGAGGGTGCATTGATGCTGGTTGCTAGAGGATCTATTGTTGCTTGGTGGGAGATATTGTTGAGGGAGGGGTCTATAGTTGCTGGGGGAGGGGGGTCTTATGTTGCTGGGGAGTCAATTGTTGATGGGAGGGATCTATTGTTGCGGGAGGATCTATGAATACTGGCTGTTGGGAGATCCACTGTTGCTGGTGGGGGGTCTATTGTTCCTGGAGTGGATCTGTTATTGTTAGGGGGTATTTTGTTGCAGGGGGTCTATTGTTACTGGGGATTCTATTGTTGCTGGAGAGATCTATTGTTGCATGGGGGGGGGCTATAGGTGCTGGCTGCAGGGGATCTATTTTTACAGATTTTTGTATTATCATTAACAAATTCCATACAAATTACTTAGCACCACAAAAGTATACTTGGTTCTGTTTTCTCTAAAAGAGGTGATATTGGGAGATGTGTAGCAGGTGGAACCAAGGGACGGTGCTCAAGGGTGGGTAGAAGGTGGAGACAAGGGGTGACTTGGAAGAGGTGAGTACCTGCACATATTCTCTGAGAAAAAAAGCCCTGCATTTACATGAATCTGGGAAGGGTAAATCCTAAAACTGAATACCTGTTTTGGAGAATTAAAGTGCTCATGTGCTGTGGTAGTTGCATAGATTGCTCTGTTGCTCCCCGGGCTGAGCTGAAGAGATAGTGACAATCCTGTCACTACCTGAATTCCTAAATCTGTGACTGTCACTTTCTCATCTACAACGATCACTGTCTTCTCGGCTAGGATGGCATCCGAAAGAGGGGACAAGATCTAAGGAAAAGCACAGTTTAAACACATTTCTCTTTTTATAGCAGGCATGTATAACAAGCAAATTCACTGTTTTAAAGTATCACGGTGAAACAAGATTTTTTTAAGGTTGTAGAATACCAGATAATCAAATTATATGCGCAGGGACAGGAAAACATTCTCATAAATAAGCCTTTATATATCTTGGAAAAGAGATATATTCATTTAAATAATTTAAAGGCCCAAAGGGATCTGCTAATTTTAAATTCCATAAATCAATCAGCACCCTGCTAGTCCAGTTTTAGAAATAAGAAGCAAAGCAATTAAATGATAACTGCACTTGCAGTGCGGATCGTTTAGCTGTCATTGTCCTGCAGGCTGCACAAAACTTTGTATTTTCCTTAGAGTACAACTAAAGAATCCTGTATCACAGTCAAAACATGTACCAAATGCCATGACTAAATCATCCACAAGCTTCATAAAGCAATCAAAAACTTCCTTTACCCTCGCTGACTAAACCAATTCCTTCATTGGTGTTTCAAACCTCCTCTTCAGAATCGCATTGGGAGGGTTTCAGCAACTGGCAGTGCTGTCAACAGAGAAAACAATGGGGGGGACTACAAGTGGCAAACTGCTGACTGACGTGCTACAGACTTGTAAATCAGTAGTAACAATGCTGATACCCACACTCCCTACAACATGTTTTTTCATCCCATTGTAGTGCAAGCAAGTACAGCCTAAATGAAAGTGGCAACAATGCTCTAAATTCAGGAGCAGTGCAGCATCACTTCCATGCCATCACAAGAAGCTGCATTAGGTGGACTTCACTGGCAGGATCAATAGGTATTTGCGTGGCTTTCCAGAGTAAATAAAAGAAAACTGTAAGTGTGAGTGCACTTATAAGTATAGCGGTATTAAACTAAAAAACAAAAATTATATATATTGCCGTTTTCCAATCTTTAAATTGTAACTCCACTTTTGTTGAGAAAAAAACATTCCCCTCTGAGTGATCTATGTACATTACAAGGATTATAACAAACTTTGTTGCAGATTCCTACCTTTTGTTATTCTGAAGAAACCACTGTTTGCTTCGTTGTGCCTCTTTGATGAATGAGTCTAATGGGAGTGGTTTCATAAATTATCAGTCAGCTGTGGCAGCAGCAGAGCACTAATGATGAAATCTGCTGGGCCTGCACCCCTTTAGACGGGTTTCTATGGGAAGTATCTCACCAAAAATGAAATTTTTCTTGCAGTGGATGCCTGAAATTTGACTTGTATCTTAGGCAGACTTCTGGGAAAATTGGTGAGCCAATCACACAAGCAGGAAATGATGTTTCTGGGGAGTGGTCAGTACACATTCTGTGTACAGAACAACTCCAGGTAGCCATATTGCATGGCATTTATAGAAAATTATAGTGGCTGCAGATTGAAAAGGAAAGGTAATTTTTAATAGCATTCAAGTACAATATGACTTGTATCGCAATTGTGCACGCTATATTATTTTTTATTTATTTGCTATTTTTTTCCCCACGAAGGTGGAGTTACCCTTTAAATGTAGTGGCTTCATGTGTCTCATTTTTTAGTCTTTCTTTCCGTTATTTTTACTTGATGATTAGGTAATTTACACACTTCCTGTCTTAGGATGTCTCCTCTCTGGATGAAGGAACAGAGGCACCTTTGGACGGCAGCATTCTCAGTCTAGGGGGAGGGTAAGGTTAAATAATCTAGCAGATTTAGATGGACTTGACTAACAAATTGAAGCCAAACTCCAGCTAATTCTTTTAAACAGCAATGTATATTTATTTTCCTTTTGGGATAAAGGTTTTACATAAATTTAAAGTTGACCATTCTAAGTACCCCTGTCAGTGTTAAAAGGTTTGTCTAAACACTCTAAAGCCTCGTACACACGGGACGACGATCGTGCGTACGACCGTGTTGAATCGTACGTTGACGGTCGTATGTAGCCTACTGACATGCACACGACGGTCGTACATACAACTTGCGGCCGGCCGAACGTGATGACGCGAACGAGCGTATAATGAGGAAGTAGCGTCACCTTTTGGGCTCCTTTCTAATTTCATGTTAGTTGAAGTGGACTTGGCGCATGCGTGTTTAGCACAATACAACTTTGTTGAACACAGCTGCTCTACACACGACTCAACGGTCGTATGCGAGCTTGTTGACACGACCAAGTTTTCTAGTCTGCACATACAAATCCCACGAACGACCGTCGTACGTTCAACTGTTGAAAGCGCCGCCACAGATGATCGATTCTGCATGCAACGGTCGTGAGTACGACGTGTTGAACACGATCGTCGTCCCGTGTGTACGAGGCTTTACTGTCCCTTTTTTTGGAAAGCTTTGTTTTTTAAAGGAAATGTATAAATAACAGACAGATCTTGACTGGATCAACAGGTTAAAACAAATGCAGACACCACATCTAATAATTGCTAAGTTGCAATATATTACATTTTTGTTTTGGGGTTCAACACCACTCTAAAAGCTGCAAATTGCATTTCTTTTAAGGTCATAGTCCTACTCTAAGTAATCAGTGTGCACCCCCTACCCCCACCATAAAAAGACACTCGCCTTTGCCATCATGCTGGCTTGCATTTAATTCTTACAGTACCAATAAGAACCTGTTCCTTGAGAGATGAAGTCTGCACTAAACCCAAGGTGTAGCCAGGCTCTTGTCTCTCAATAGATCACTGCATTGGTTGCTAAAACATATGTGTGTTGGGAGGGAGTAGAATTTTTCTCTCCAAGAGAGGAAGAGTCCCAGTTTTTGTCCAGCTTGAAGGGAAAATGACAGGTAAACTGAAAGTTCAGTTATGAACCTACAGCAATTACATTTTTTTTAAACCAGCAGAGCCATGATAAAGCATGGTTGAATAACTCAGTGCTATCCAAAGTCCATCTTACCTGTAAAGTTGTCATACCGGCTTCCTGCCCAATCAGCATCTGACCTTGAATTCTTAGAACCTTTGGTTCATCCATCTGGATAAATTCACTAATTAGATCAGTTATGTCCACCTGCCAATCAGATCCAAGCAGGTAATTCAGCTGTCCAGCTACGTCAGGAGATTCAGCAATGAACTGTGTGAGGACTCTCAATAAGGCATGTTGGTATTGTAAAGTACAACCTTTACCCTTTTTATCATCATCGTCCTCATCTTCACTGTCCCTTGCTGGTCTGAAAGAGAATTAAAACATTTTAACAGTTGGGCTCTGGCTATGAGAACATCATATATCATCATTTGGAGCATTACTATTAGGGGACATGTTTATCTGCAAACTGCAAGTTTTTATTGCAAGTTCAGTGCACAAAATCTTATCACACACATGCCTATTTCACTACCTGCCAGAGAGCGAGGACATACTTTTAAAGGAATCAATCCATGCAAGATAGTATTTTTTTGTATAAGCAGATAGTTAGCAGAACCACCTGCTGGCTTCTCATATTGGGGGATTTAGCAGTAAGATATTACTATTGGTTTCACCCAGTTCCCATTCACTTTATGTATAATTTCACCTCTTACAACAGATGAGTTACCTCTCCACAAGTTACATTTTGAATAATAGTTAAAATATATTCTAGAAATCAAGAGAAAGGGTGTGACTATCATGGTTTTGTGGTAAATGGTATGTAGATCTGTAAACATATTTTCTGGAGAACACAATTGTAATCAACTAACATTACAATTATGTTGATAATCTAGTAGTGGTTAGTCACATTCAGCTGAAATTGTTGTGTAATATTCTGTGACTTCTCCAAACCACTTCTGTGGTTCTAATGTTCTGGTGTCAGGGAGATACCCCAACATTCATATCTACATAGGAGACGCTTATTGTTTAGGAACAGAATGGGGGTGGGGGTCGTTTGAAAGTTGTGAAACCACCCTGTCCTAATTAAATAATCATATCCTTGGTACCAGGAAGTCTGCATAGGTGTTAATTCCTCAATTTACATGGCTAAAAGTGTGAATTGTTGGCAAATCACCAGGGTAGATAAGTTAAAATGGTATTATATTGTATGCAGAATACAGATGGTGGTTCCAGTTTGAGGTAAATGGTCTCTTTCTTACCTCTTGTGAACCAGTTGTCCTCTCTGTCAAAAATGTGCACCTTAATTTCCATATAAGAATGTCCCTTTTCCTAAAGTGTAGGAAATCTGCTAGTCTAAAATTTGCCCTCCTGTGTTGGGCCATTCCTTTGTTCAGAGATTGTTTTATCTCCCCAATGTATACGTCTTTGAATTGCTCACTACAGTGCACAGTGGTATTTTTCTTATGTTTGGATGTTGAGTCTTTTGGATGTACAAGCATCTTTTAGCTACATACAAGATGTATATTGCTCCGGGTGTTCTACTTCTTGCTGTGTTTGATGGTCGTGTGTTTCTACTTGACCTTGTGGATGTTGTAGCAAAAACCCAGCCTGGGCAGCCACAAACTTTCTGAGCTCTCTTGAGATGTCTGCTTGCTATTTCTGTAGACTCTGTGCTTGTTGTTACTATCTCAACCTGATGCTCTTTTAACCACTTCCTTACTGGGCACTTAAACCCCCCTCCTGCCCAGACCAATTTTCAGGTTTCAGCGCTGTCGCATTTTGAATGACAATTGCGCGGTCGTGCGGCGTTGTACCCAAATAAAATTGATGTCCTTTTTTCCCCACACATAGAGCTTTCTTTTGGTGGTATTTGATCACCTCTGCGGTTTTTACTTTTTGCACTATAAACAAAACCAAGAGCGACAATTTTGAAAAAAGAACAATATTTTTTACTTTTTGCTCTAATAAATATCCAAAAATAAAAAATACAAAAAAATTATTCATTGGGTTTGGCCGATTTATATTCTTCTACATATTTTTGGTAAAAAAAAATCGCAATCGGCATTTATTGATTGGTTTGCGCAAAAGTTATTGCGTCTACAAACTATGGGAATTGATTTATGGTGTTTTTATTATTATTTTTTTTTTTACTAGTAATGGCGGCGATCTGCGATTTTTATCGGTACTTTGATATTGGGGCGGACATGTCGGTCATTTTTGACACTTTTTTGGGACCAATGACATTTAATCAGCGATCAGAAATTTAAATGTCCACTGATTACTGTATAAATGTCATTGGCAGTGAAGGGGTTAACCTGCAGGGGGCAGTGAAGGGGTTAACAATGTTCCCTGGGTGTGTTCTAACTGTGGGGGGGGCAGGGTTGGCCGGGACATAACAGATCTAACTGATCCCAGTGACAGGGATCAGTAGATCTGTTTGTCCCCCTCTCACAGAACGGGGAACCGCCGTGTTTACATTGGCGGTTCCCCGTTCTACAGCTCTGTAGACGATCGCGGGTCAGGAGCGGACATCCTGACCCGCGCCGCCCAGTGCGCGCAGGGGGCGTGTAAAGGGGCGGACGCCCATCCGGATATTCAGATCCGCGCTGTAGACGTCTTTCGTCTATAGCGCGGATCTCTAGTGGTTAATCCCCAGTTTGTGTTTAAGTTGGTGGCTGGAGTCAAAAATCAGATACTAGTCCGTGTAGGTGTTTTATGTAACCCTCAATGGCAAATGGTAATTTATTATTTGGTGCCTCTTTCCATGTACAATTGATGTATTTGTTCTTTGAAATTATGTGTTCACTAAAAGCTTGTTCTAATCTTGACCCATGTATTATCCACATACTTGAACCAATGACTTATGTTATTCCCCTGAAAGAGTTTAAGGCTTTCTTCTCTACCTCCTCCATATACAGGTAATCTACAATGGGAGATACAGGTGATCACATAGCATAGCCATGTTCCCGACTTATTCTTGTATATGAAATATTTTGTGTTGAGACAAAAATCAAGGAATATACTTGGTCTGACTTGAGTTTTTTTCATCTGTCAAGAGTTGTATCTCCTTTAAATGTTTCCTTACCGTCTCAATAGCCTCTGCAGCTAGTTAAAAAGATTGTGTGCAACAATCATTTAAGGGGTTTAGAGCTGAACTCAAGGTAAACAGTTTAATACAAAGTTGAAATGCATACACGAAAACCTGCCAAAGGTTTTACAATTTTGACTTGAGATTTACAGCGTAGGTTGGTGAGCTTACTGCAGCACAGTGTGTTCACCACACTCCAACCACCTTGTAATTGGATAATAATGGAGCAACAGCAAATTGGCTCAGGGTATTGACCTTGCCATCCCTTCTTCCAAGCCCCACTGTACACATCATTGAAAAAGGCTGATATAAAGACAAAGTCCTATTTTAACTATTTTCATTTTATATACATTGTTTTTCAGAATTATAAAACTGCTTTAAATGTGTTTAATATATATACATGGATTACAGCTTTAATGTATCACTCCATTATCTAACAAAAAGTGAAATAAGAATTTACGGTGAGCTGATCTCTTTGACCAACAATGGGGACAAATACATGTTAAGCATGCTTATTAGTATAAATACTCCAATAGACATAATTGGAGTTAATGGAACTTTTTGGCCACTTTCATCCATGAACCTTAGTCAATATTTGTGATTTTCAGTGTTAGTGTATTATGGGTTTGGCCTTGAAAAAAATTTTGACAAACCCCTTCCAAACTAAAATTCCTCTCCTGGATTATATTGTAATAGTTGTAGAAAAAGGTGTGCCATAAAGTGTAAGAACAGCACCCTATAACTATAGCTTAACCATTTTTACCAGTTGTATAATGTTTCTATAATGAAGTAATACATCATGCATTATTAATACATTTTAACTAAATATACGAGTAAATAAATTAGTTAAAATATTGACTAACTATACTTGAAACAGTTTCAGTTTTACAAAATTGACACTGGCAAAGTAAAACATCAAAATTCCAGTGAGGAAATCATTTTGAAATCTTGAGAGCTAGATGAAAATCTAGAAGGAATGCTCTTAGCATTGTGTATGTTAATATACTGTAAATCAGCATTTATTACAAAATGTACTAAAATCCTTTAATATAAGTAGAGGAAAATATATACCTCTTATTTGTCATAATAGGAACCCTCCAACCTTTGATCTGATTTAATTCTGTGTCAGACACATCTATCAGCAAGGGCAGCCGTGGCACCCATACTGTCATTTCCAGTGAGGCTTTAAAATGTTGATACGTGAAATTCACAATGGCATTAACCTTTCCTTTCATTTCCTTTCCATTTACAAAGACATAGTCACATCGTTCCGAAACCTGCAAACATGAGAAAAAGAACATGCTTACTGTATGGTAAAACTTCAGAGATGTTTACAGGGCAATGCAATGTTATTTATGAGCCCTAGCAGAAACCTACTGTTGTAACATTATGGTAAGGATTAATTCCATGCCAGTATGTTGTCAATTGCAAAGGAATCATGCAGCACAGCTATCAAAGAACAGAGAACGGAAACCAGATCAGATACATTATGTGCATTTTCAAACTGGGGTCAGCAATCACAGCTTGGGTATTTCTCATGTGTGATGTTTCCTCTAAGAATACAGCTATTAAAATGATACCATACTTAAACTTGAAGCTAAACTCCAGGCAAACAGCTAAATACACATATAAAATACATATGGGATAGTTGTTTACCTGCCAAAGGATTTGCATTCTGTCTATCCAGTTTGATATCAATAGATGTCAGTAACACAGCTTCGTGGTAGGGCAAGGGGCCTGATTATTATCCTCTGTAGTTAAGTAATATTACAGACCTCAAACCCAGCCCCAGACTGTGGCGACTGTGACTGGACAGTAAAGGAGAAGCAGAACAAGGATGAGCTAAACTGCCTGTCACTCTGCTCCCTCCTCCTGTCAGCATGCTTCTTGTCAACACACAAACTAAATGGCTCCTTGTGTTGCTTCTCACGCTCTCATTCTGAGTCTACTGTGTAGGGAATTGCAAGGGGCTAAACCAAGAGGGTGGTTGGAACATAGTATACCTAAAAGTTTATCTTATCTCCTGCACACTGAAAAAATCTTAGCCTACCAGTTTACTGCTGAACATACTTACCAGAATGCAAAGAAGGGATGTGAAGCATGCTTACCACAGATGAACTGCATTAGTGCAATATTAATTGTTCAGTACATGTGCCATACTGCATAATAGACAGTGAGGATGCTGTGATAAGGAGAGGTATGTCTATAGGTTGAATCTACATCCCCACTATAAAGATCTCATGTTATGTAGCTAATGTTACATACAGACATAGTCACATAGCAGGTAAGGTTGAATAAAGACAATAGTCCATCCAGCTCAACCTGTGTAGGTGTATGTGTGTTAGTGTTTATGCTTATTACCCATATCACTGTATGTTGTGTTCTTTAAGATGCACATCCAAGAGTCTCTTAAGGCCTCATGTACACTGCTGCTGGTTTAGAGGCATTTGGACATTTTTTTCAGCTACCCCTGAACTCTCATCTATGTTATCTCATCAGTACATTTACACAGGGTCGTTTAAGGTTGATTCCAGGCAGTGGAGTTTAGAGGCTTTTTTGGAATGCAATAAAATGGGTTCAGATGCCAGTCCAGAGGCATTTGAAATGCCAAACAGCTTGTAAATGCGCCTAAATGTGGTAACTTGAGTCTAGGAGCATTTTGTTTACAGGTGTTTGCATTTGAAAAAACGCTCCTAGACGCAAACACGGCAAAATGCCGCTAAATGCACATTTTAGACGTCGGTTTCTAGCTGTCAAGATAAAACATTCAGGGGAGACTGATACAGCGCCCAGTGTAAATGGAGGCTAAAAATATCCATACTCCTTGCTATCACCACCAATTGTGTTTTCTTTTTATAGCTCTGCTGTTGGCATTCCTGGCTGGGTGTAGCTTACCTATGTGTGAGCCCTGTGGAGGCTGCACAATTTAGTCTCATCCTGCCTCTGCTTACTGTGTCATCTGCTTTGGAGGCTACCAGCCCACTGACTACAATATGAAATAACTACCTTCCAGGGTAGAGTTTAATTGGCATTTTGGACATTTACTGCCCTCCGTGGGGGCGCTCCATGACGTTTTCCTTTGTTGGACACAGCGTCATCAGTTTTATCAATAGGTATGATTTAGAGTTAATGTGGGAATACTAAGTAAATGTATTAATGTTGTATAATTTTGCATACTATTTGATTGGTTGTTTAATCTTATAGTTACTGAGCAAACCCAACGTCTCCGAAATCCCCTGAGGAAGCACAATATGGCAAAATGCGTTGGGTAGGATACAACACCATCCATCCCCCTGTGCTCCCATTGGATCTATTGTTGCCTCTGCATTGGTTTGCATGCCTATAAACATCTGTGGGGGTTGGCATATGGTGATGGGGAATGTACTGTTTACATGTCATTATGCTTACTAGCCTGACTTGGCAGTAAGATTCTCTCTTAAAATGTATGAAATAAAGTTTTCTACTTTTATGATACTGAGTTGACAGATCATTCCAATTGGGGATATCAGCACATTTCCCATTTGCTCATTCTGTCCTTTTTTTTGGTCTCAATTGTGGAAGAGAGTTCCACATCCTTATTGCCCTGACAGTGAAAACCCCCCTGCGCAGTTTAATGTTAAACCGCTTCTCCTCCAAGCTCAATCTAATGTTGACACATGTTGCACTGGCACTGTAGCTGCACAGTCCCTGAGTTCAGCAGCCACTACCTGAGCCAGGCCTTACATTTATGAAGTCACTCTCCAGCAAGAGGAAATATAATCATCTTAGCTATTACAGTATATTACAATAAAGTAGGATACCGCTAATGAGCTGCGAATTCTAATATTTACAATGATTACCTCTATTTCTATCAATTTAAAAACACAATGGCTTTCTCTTTGTGCAGGCCCTTACATCTGAAAGAATTTATCATTTGGGTATAAATATACAGATGCAACAAGCGCAGATTTAGTTGTTTATACACACACATAATGAGCACTACACGTGTAAGCTAGTCTCAGATGTTAGATAGTGTGGGCAATCATATTTTTCTGTTAAGCATTGCACTGATATACTAGCTTGATCACCTGAAGTGGAACTAAACCGATCAATTTAACTGTTTCCCAAAACAGTTACATTTAAGGCATAATGCGAATGATAACTGTCACAGTTTTTTTGTGTTTTCAACTGAATTGTCAAGGTATCAAATGGCTGGTGTCATTAGGGATCACATGTACAGCATCATGGCAACTGCAGATCAAACAGAGGCTAAGATGGCAACTTCCTTGGCTGTAAAGGATAGGGGGGTTTAGCTCTGTTTTATATTTGCATAGTAATACCTTTGGGGAAAGAAGCAACCAAGTTCCCAACTGAGCCTGATCTCACGGGAAAAGTTGTTGCTAGAAAACTGGCATCAACTTAATTGCTCTTTTAATTACTAACAAAGAGGGTCTACTAATAGACCCGATCATTGATAAAAGACCATGACTATTGCTAAGAGTAGACTACTGTTATTAATAAACATCACCAGGGCTCCAGTTATGTCTGATGTTACAAAAGGTTGTCACTGTCTTCCTGAACAGAAACAATTGAGTACTGTCTGTGATACTTTTTTTATTTGCACTAACATACAATTTTTTCAGGACAAGCTTTCAGGGTATGTCCCCTTCTTTAAGGTCCAAGCAGTACTAATTCACTCACTGTCTTCCTGTACACAAACTACACTTCCCTAAAACAAAGAGCATTAATGATAAAAAAAATACTTTCTGAAGCATTGTGAAATGTAATTTATCAAATAGATATTAATGTGTATTTTAATACAGGGTATATATACAGTATCTCACAAAAGTGAGTACACCCCTCACATTTTTGTAAATATTTTATTATATCTTTTCATGTGACAACACTGAAGGAATTGCACTTTGCTACAATGTAAAGTAGTGAGTGTACAGCTTATATAACAGTGAAAACAGTAAATTTGCTGTCCCCTCAAAATAACAAACAGCCATTAATGTCTAAACTGCTGGCAACAAAAGTGAGTAACCCTTAAATGAAAATGTCCAAATTGGGCCCAAAGTTCCAATACTTTGTGTATCCACCATTATTTTCCAGCACTGCCTTAACCCTCTCGGGTATCAAGTTCACCAGAGCTTCACAGGTTGTCACTGTAGTCCTCTTCCACTCCTCCATGATCACATCACTGAGCTGGTGGATGTTCTCCACCTTTCATTTGAGGATGCCCCACAGATGCTCAATAGGGTCTAGGTCTGGAGACATGCTTGGTCAGCACATCAACTTTACCCTTAGCTTCTTTAGTAAGGTAGTGGTCATTTTGGAGGTGTGTTTGGGGTCATTATCATGTTGAAATGCTGTCCTGCAGCCCAGTTTTTGGAGGGAGGGGATCATGCTCTGCTCCAGTATGTCATAGTACATGTTGCCATTCACGGTTCCCTCAACGAACTGTATCTCCCCAGTGTTGGCAGCACTCATGCAGCCCCAGACCATGACACTCCCACCACCATGCTTGACTGTAGGAGACACACTTGTCTTTGTACTCCTCACCTGGTTGTTGCCACACATGCTTGACACCATCTGAACCAAATAAGTTAATATTAGATGACAGCCATGCAGACCAGTTTGATGCAGTGTGCGGTCTGTGGTCTGAGCACTAACAGGCTGACCCCCACCCCTTCAACCTCTGCAGCAATGCTGACAGTACTCATATGTCTATTTACCAAAGACAACCTCTGAGTATGACGCTGAGCATGTGCACTCAACTTCTTTGGTCAACCATTGCGAGGCCTGTTCTGAGTGGAACCTGTCCTGTTAAACCACTGTATGGTCTTGGCCACCGTGCTGCAGTTCAGTTTCAGGGTCTACGCAATCATCTTATAGCCTAGGTCATCTTTATGTAGAGCAACAATTCTTTTTTTCAGATCCTCAGAGAGTTCTTTGCCATAAGGTGCTATGTTGAACTACCAGTGACCAGTATGAGAGAGTGAGAGCGATAATACCAAATTTAACACACCTGCTCCCCATTCACACCTAAGACCTTGTAACATTAATGAGTCACACAACACTGAGGAGGGAAAATGCCTAATTGGGAAAAATTTGGACATTTTCACTTAGTGGTGTACTCACTTTTGCTGCCAGCGGTTTAGACATTAATGGTTGTGTTGAGTTATTTTGAGGGGACAGTAAATTTACACTTTTATACAAGCTGTACACTCACTACTTTACATTGTAGCAAAGTGTAATTTCTTCAGTGTTGTCACATGAAAATAAATAATAAAATGTTTACAAAAATGTGAGGGTCATACTCACTTTTGTGAGATACTGTATATTTCATCCCACATACATTATACGCTTCTTCTTTAAAAAAAATAGTAAATTGCTTATACCATCCTAAAACTGACCTAAGAAATATTTTGTAACATCTGTAGACTGGTTGGATGAATGCCATGAATAGATTACAGTTGAATTTGGATTAAGCACAGATTAAATACATATCAATGGAATTAAATCCAAAATGTGTATGCAGAGGAAAAATAACTTGTAAAAGAGAATGCTTTTAATCTGATTCATGTTTCAGTATGAGGAGTGCTTCCAAGACAACCAGGCTCGTCAAAGATCGTCTTTGGGTTAAGGACATTGACAAAGAGTCCAGCCTGGCTCTCAGGATATTTGAAATGACATCAGTTAGAAGCATTAGTTTTGAATTTGGAGCTGTCTGGAAGAAGTTCAAAAAGGTTCTGTGATTCTACTAATCAGCTTTAGAAGCAGGTGGGCGGAGGGAGGCTTTAAGAAAAGGGAAGTTTTCCTTTTTATTTCCCTACCACCATGCTCTCCTGCCAATTTCGCTGGTCTGTGATTAGAAATGTAAACCCTGAATTTTAAAGCCAGCAGTTTTGATCATAGAAATGTTGCTTCCTTTTAGATTTCAACATTATAATATTTCATGCATATATGCAGACATTTGCATGGTGCCTTTGTAGCTGTTCTACATCCAAGATGTCATTAGATTCTCCATAGGCAAACTAAAGCTGCTGACTTAATTTTTCTATCATACCTGTGTAGTCTTAACAAGCACATAAATGAAAACTTGGGTCAAGAATTCAGCTTAGTGAAGTGGTGTCATGCAAAGTCACCTGGAAGTATACAGTATCAAACAATAATATATTGCAGAACTCATTTAATCATTCCACTTAAAAAAGGATATTTAATTTACCGGTGGGCAATAGTGGCCCAAATCACACAGTTAAATCAAGCTGTATTGGTGCCAGCTTGTTGGGTGATTAATGTTAGAGTAGAAACACCCATAGGTGGGTAAAAATAGTGCAACATTGCAAGAGGAGTGTACACAGAGCCAGGAAACATGAAAAGGAAAGTTGGACGTCCAATAGACATAAAAAGTCAGTCAGACCCTCTCATTACTAAACTGCATCTACAGTTGAAATATAAATATTTAGTTGGTAATTCAAATATATTGGCAGAGAGACACTCCTATGTGAAAAATAGCTTTCTGCACTGAAATTCCAGAGAGCAAAGTGGGACATTTTATGTTGGATTGGATGATGTTATTTATCCCTATTTTGGCACAATTTCAAGAATAAATTTGGTCCGCCCCGATCTGCTCTCATCAAGTTATTTCCGTAAGCCTTGTACACACGCGCCGATTATCGTACGACCGCACGTCCAACTTTTGTCCAAATTGGCTGTCCGTGGTTTTGTCTAGCGTACTTACGGTAGTCAAATAATCATCAGACAAAGGCAAACGTAGTGATGTGCTACGAGCGTATAAAGAGGAAGTTCAGGTGAATTGTGAATTACGGAAGCAGGTTTACACGACCGAACACTTCCTGGATTCCAAGCATGAGTGTTTGCACTTCCAACTTTTGTTTGGCCAGCTTCTGTACACACGAGCCAAAAATTGGCCAACGCCTTGTTGGCAGACAAAAGTTTTCTAGTCTTCACATACAACTTCTGTTGGACGATAATTGGAAATTGGCTGCTGAATAGTGCGTACTAGCGGTCGGATTACTGGAAAACAGGCTGTCATACGACTGTTGTTGGTCTATAATTGTACTAATTGTTCTGTGTATACGGGCCTTTAGTCATCAAAACCATGGAGATTGGTTGACTGAAGAAAGCTGAACAGAACAGAACTGTAATGCTGTAAGTGATTTTTTCCTCTGAATTGTTTTGGCATACAATAGGAAATGGTTTAGGCTTCATTTGCTGCTATTATTGCTGCTGATTATTTTAGATTATTATTATTATTATCTAGATTATTTTATCACTTCCTGTCCTGGTGACTGCTGTTGGGACAGGAGGTGAGATACATCTCTCAAATGGGAATAAAACCTGACAGAGGTTTTAAGTCTGTTTAAAAAAAAGTAAAGTGCAGCTTTGCAGTGAACCCCACTGAAGTCTATAGGGAGGTGATCTTGAGACAGTTTTTGGCTATATTCAAGGCTAATAGACTAGATATTATCAAAAAAGGCCATATGGAACTGGGCATTTCCATGGGTGACATTAACCAGAGGTATATATATATTTTTTAATATTATACAGTGGGGAGAAAGACCTTTTAATGAGACTGCAAAAAACAAAAATCCTTTAATTTACATGCTTGGAAGATGCCTTAACTAGAGTTGAGCGAACACCTGGAAGTTCGGGTTCTGCTGGTCCGTCCGAACTTCGGGACAAAGTCCGGGTCCGGGTCCGGACGGAACCCGAACGATCGCACGGACAAAGAGGGGTGACATATTATAATTTTTTATATATATATGGAGACCAATTACAGTGGGTACCTTTACGGGTCAAGGTATACCGGAAAAAACTATTATAGATCAGATAATCGGAACTTATATCGGTTTTTGACAGAGTTCTAGTGGAGGGATATCTGAAGTCACCCCAAGTGACGTTTCGACGTGAAATGAAAAAAAATTTGTCTGAATTTTGGAGACAGTCCAAAATAAGGGTAAACTCTCTACATAGAGTGGAGGACAGGGTTGTCGTCAGTGGTCCTGTCCTTCACTATTTTATTAGATCTATTATTATTATTATTAGATTTTATTAGTCG
>BLSH010010296.1:331401-353470 GCA_018402905.1 Glandirana rugosa | reverse complement strand
AACATGAATACATATATGATACTAGCAAATTATCATTTTTAGGAAAGTGATATAGTCGCTTTAGCCTGTATCTGCAAAACGATAAGCACTGTCAGCAGTATTCTTTGTATTCTTTTTACTTGGACTGTGTGTAACTGGGGTTGTCACGTGACAACACGATACTAGCACATTAATACGTTCATTTACTGAAGTTAGGGGGACAGATCATTTTATTTAGCATCCGACAAGGCACATCTGTTTCCAGTATTACATTCCAGAAATACTCATCCCATCACTACATAGCCATATTGGCACACTAGCATTATAAATTTTGGTTACCATTACTTATAACGTATTTTTTTCTATACCCACAATCAGAGCCATATATGAAAGAGATACCTACTATAGATAAATAAGAATTTGGCACACCATTATATCAGGGGAGCGCCAACCCAGACTCAAACAATCATTATACTGATTAGTGTTGACTATACTATGTAAAACTTTTAACCATTTGAGGACACTGGACTTGCTACAAATACCCGAAAAACATTATCAAAGTATACAGGGTGTGTATAGTATGCCCTGTGCTTATGCCCTTCTGCTGCCTCATCCCTTGCACTTGCTGGCAATGTCAGCTGTCAGAATGATAAAAAAAAAAGTAAAAATCTGACTGTCTGACACAGTTTAACCACTTGCTGACCAGGCCTTTTCTGGAACTTTTTGTTTACAAGTTTAAATTAGTATTTTTTTGCTAGAATATTACCTAGAACCCGCAAACATTATATATTTTTTTTAGCAGAGACCCTAGAGAATAAAATGACAATCATTGCAATATTTTATGTCATACTGCATTGCGCAATGGACTTTCAAATGCAATTTTGTTTGGAAAAAATAAACTTCAATGAATTGAAAAAACACTAAAGTTAGGCCAGTTTTTTTTTAGAATGTGAAAGATGATGTTACACTGAGTAAATAGATACCTAACATGACATGCTTTACAATTGCGCACGCTCATGGAATGGTGACAAACTAAGGTACTGAAAAACCTCCAAACTTCCATAGGCGACGCTGTTTTTTAAATATGTATTTATTTTACTTTTTATTTTTTATTTTTACACTGTCCCTTTGTTTTATTTTTTGATCACTTCTATTCCTATAACAAGGAATGTAAACAGCCATTGTAATAGAAATAAGCATGGCAGGTGCTCTTTATTGAGAGATCTGGGGTCAAAAAGACTCCAGATCTCTCATTTACCATTAACCTATTAACAACTGCCCTATAGTCAAATGCCAGCTACAGGGTGGTTGCTTAACTCTGGGAGGGCATTCTATGACATCCTCCCATGAACGTGTTTCCCGCGCACCCCCTGGGGACCCAGCGCATCACGGATCACGGTCAATGGCTGCTGTGAACGGCTTTTTACCACGTGATCGCTCTGTCAAATTTCTCTCCCCTCTCTGCACCGATCTGTGCATTGTGAGAGGAGAGAGGACATGCTGCAGCGCTGTGGGCAGGATGTGTAGTGCCCACAGCGCAGCTAAGTGACAGGATGCACCCCCACCATAATGCATACTAGCACATTATGCTATTGTCTTGCAGGTTTTTATTTATTTATTTTTTTTTTTTAGGGTAGACAACCGCTTTAATGTCCTCTGTTCCTGACATACTCCAAGGCACCAGCCCTAAACTCCCACATATATATTTTGAAGCCTATGAGGGGTAAATTATCACATATTCAAAAATTTAAGAGTGGTTTCTTAAACATTCAATGAGCAGGAACTGTTTTTGATATTAGTAAAAATCAACTTGCCCATGAGGAAAAAGTGCCCCGATACCTTGGTTGCAAACAATCATATAGGATATGGTGATGAGTACGCCAGACAAATTAAAGAAGTTATAAAATTGGGGGCTAGTACCCTCCAAGAACTCCAGAAACAGGACCTTAAATAATAAGTAGCCACCAGAAGAATTCAGTGATAGATGGGCTGCAAAAAAAGTGCGTAAGTTGGAGGTAGCAGAACCTCTCGAAATCTGGTATAGAAGTAGTAAAGTTTAAAAAGTCAAAGAAAATGTATTGGCCATTCAAAAATCCATAGCATAAATAAAAACATTCTCTGTCTACCAGTGAAAATGCTGTTCATTATTAAATGCAAAGAAAGGTTTGCAAAAAGGTATGCAGGGAAACTGCAGGAGAGGTCATCCTAAACGTATGTTGATACATTTGTAAGATGTATCAAGTATGCGAATTGATGACTATTTATTATATTTGAATAGGCAAATAATAGAACGTCATTAAAACATTGCTTACCGATAAATGTGATATACAGTATCTCACAAAAGTGAGTACACCCTTCTAATTTTTTAAATATTTTATTATATCTTTTCATGTGACAACACTGAAGAAATGACACTTTACTCCAATGTAAAGTAGTGAGTGTACAGCTTGTACAACAGTGTAAATTTTTTGCCCCTCAAAATAACTGAACACACAGCCATTAATGTCTAAACCACTGGCAACAAAGTGAGTACACCCTAAGTGAAAATGTCAAAATTGGGCCCAAAGTGTCAATATTTTGCGTGGCCAACATTATTTTCCAGCACCGCCTTAACCCTCTTGGGCATGGAGTTCACCAGAACTTGACAGGTTGCCACCGGAGTCCTCTTCCACTCCTCCATGACGACATCACGGGGCTGGTGGATGTTAGAGACCTTGCACTCCTCCACATTCCGTTTGAGGATGCCCCACAGATGCTCAATAGGGTTTAAGTCTGGAGACATGCTTGGCCAGCCTTTATCCTCAACTTCTTTAGCAAGGCAGTGGTCATCCTGGTGTTTGGGGTCGTTATCATGTTGGAATACTGCCCAGTGGCCCAGTCTCCGAAGGGAGGGATCATACTCGTCTTAAGTATGTCACAGTACAAGTTGGCATTCATGGTTCCCTCAATGAATTGTAGCGCCCCAGTGCCGACAGCACTCATGCAGCCCCAGACCATGACACTCCCACCACCATGCTTCACTGTAGGCAAGAAAAACCTGTCTTTGTACTCCTCACCTGGTTCCCGCCACACACGCTTGACACCATCTGAACCAAATACGTTTATCTTGGTCTCATCAGACCACAGGACATGGTTCCAGTAATCCATGTCCTTAGTCTGCTTGTCTTCAGCAAACTGTTTGCAGGCTTTCTTGGGCATCATCTTTAGAAGAGGCTTCCTTCTGGGATGACAGCCATGCAGACCAATTTGATGCAGTGTGCGGCGTATGGTCTGAGCACTAACAGGCTGACCCCCCATCCCTTCAACCTCTGTAGCAATACTGGCAGTACTCATACGTATTTCCCAAAGACAACCTCTGAATATGACGCTGGGCACATGCCCTCAACTTCTTTGGTCGACCATGGCAAGGCCTGTTCTGAGTGGAACCTGTCCTGTTAAGCCGCTGTATGGTCTTGGCCACTGTGCTGCAGCTCAGTTTCAAGGTCTTGGCAATCTTCTTATAGCCTAGGTCATCTTTATGTAAAGCAACAATTCTTTTTTCAGATCCTCAGAGTTCTTTGCCATGAGGTGCCATGATGAACTTCCAGTGACCAGTATGAGAGAGTGAGCGCGATAACACCAAATTTAACACACCTGGTCCCCATTCACACCTGAGACCTTGTAACACTAACGAGTCACATGACACCGGGGAGGGAAAATGGCTAATTGTGGGGTTACTTAGGGGTGTACTCACTTTTGTTGCCAGCCGTTTAGACTTTAATGGCTGTGTGTTGAGTTATTTTGAGGGGACAGCAAATGTACACTCTTATACAGCTGTACTTTACATTGTAGCAAAGTGTTGTTTCTTCAGTGTTGTCACGTGAAAAAATATAATGAAATATTTACAATATTTACTAGACTAGACTTGAACAAATTACACATTTAAAATGCATATGGTGTATTCATTCTCATAATCTAAATTAACGAAAATGCAGATTTGCTCCATGGAAAAAGTAACACACTAACATTTACCACTATCTCAAATCCATGAAATTGGTATCTGGTGTTTTAGACTAGGTCCTAATGTTTAGAACCTGCTTAGCGAGTATGTTGATGGAAAATGTCAATATTCTCTTTGTAACTAATGTATGTGGTTTCCTCCTACCAAGATAAAAGGGCTCTCTAAAACCTTCAGAAAGAGGGTTCTGGGTGCCTATGAGTTTGACACAGAACTTAAAAAGGTCAGCAAACTATTAAAATCAATCATTTTACTGTAATGAAAATAAACTACAGGTTGTGTACCTTTTAAACCACTGCCAATTTATCCAAAACTGGCCAGCCCAGTAAATTCACCCCAAAAGTTGACCGTTGGATGCTAAAAGAAGTCTCCAAGAACCCCCCAATTTTATTGCCAAATCTGCAGGTAACCTTTGCAACAGTTGTCAATGTGCATAAATCTACTATCATGCAATAGGAGGTGTGCCAGGAAAAAGCCTAAGAATATTACAGCATGAATACAGTTTTACATAGAACACATAGGCAAAGACCACTCCTTCAGGAACAATGTGATGTGAACTGATGAATCAAAAATAGTTTTGTTTGGCCACACACTGAGAAACATTATTCTGTTGGCTTGTAATTTTAAGATAAAATTGTTATCATTTGCAACATATAAATACATGTTAATTAATTTAATTTTGTATTTTAAGTACATTACTTGTCATTAGTTCTTAAAACACCTCTTTTACATTTACAGAAATAATGTATAATATTAAGTAATCTAGACAAAACATTCAAGGTATGTGGATTTCCATATTCTAATTGAGTTTTACTTAAAAAAAATGTTTTCTTTTGACTGAAATTGCGGTAAGCATTGGCAGTCATTTTAAAGAGTTTGATGTCTTTTGGAACTTTGAAAACCTGCACAAGGCAGTTCCCATATGTTTGAGGCCCATCAGGACAAAATAGCGCCACCAGTGACAAAAAAATTTCCAAGTAACTGTGCAATGGCATTGAAAGGTAAGAATGAACATTAAACAAATTATCGTTCACATGCTTTAAATGTTTCTTAACATACCATCCAAAATGTTTATTTTATTTGCAAACCAGGACTGTTAAGCTTAAAAAACTGTTTTGTGCCTCAAAAATTAATGTTTAATGCCATTCGGTTTTGAAGTTATTGCATATTAAATTTTAGATTATGTGACCTCAATCCCCACCCAATTTTCACTCCATGCTATTAAAATTTAAAAACAAAGAGCATTATTGTGCTGCATTTGTGCTGATTTGTGCTGCAAAAATGAATGTGTGAGTCGTTTGGTTTCAGAGATATTACTCATAATAGTTGATGAAACTCCACCCACTTTGCACCCCATGCTATTAAGTTTTAAAAACAATTATACCATTTGTTTGTTCTGATTTGTGCCACAAAAATGAATGTTTCAGCAGGTTCAGTTTTTGAGATATTGGAATTCAAATTCTGATTATGTAACATCAAGCCCCGCCCACTTTGCACCCAATGTTATTAAAATTTAAAAACAAAGATAACGTTCATTTGCACTGCATCTGTGCTGATTTTTGCTGCAAAAAGGAATGTATGTGCTGGTTTGGTTTCAAAGATATTGTGCATTGTAGTTGATGAAACCTCTCCCACTTTGCATCACGTTATTACATTTAAATACATTTACCCAATTTGTTTGTGCTGCGCTTGTGCTGATTTGTACACAAAAACAAACTTTCTGTTTGTTTGATTTTTGAGATATTGGACATTCAACATTAGATTATGTAACCTAAAGCCCCAACCACTTTGCACTATGTTATTACATTTCAAAAACAAATATACCATAAGTTTGTTCTGCATTTATGAAGAGCAGAATACAATAGGAAAATGAATTAAGGAGAAATACAATTGCCATGTTTATAACAGAAATGACACGGAGAGAACGTTTTAGAAACACAATTTAACATGAGCAAGTAGGTGGAGGTATACAGAGCAAACTTGATGTAGGAAAATATGGCAAATGAGGAGTCAGAGTTGTAAGTATATACGTAGAAAATCACTAAGTATTTCTCTTAGGGCAGATGTACCTTTTGTGGTTAACTTACATCATATGTGAGTATAACTTGGGGGATGTATCAAAGATTATAGGTTTAGCATGTATGTTTAATGGGTACTTCTTCTTTTATCTGCAGTTGGAATTAGGAGTTGATTTCGCTCTCTTACTCCTCCCAAACTACCCCTGCAGCCAGCGCAATCGGTTTATGCTTTGGGGAGGGTGAGAGTAAAGGAGGAGAGGGGGGAGGGAGTGAGGAGAGTGGGGGAAGGAAAAGGATAAAGGGGAGTCACTCTATCTATGTTCTATGGTCTATGATAGTGGGAGAGGGTCTTAATTGTAGAAGGAACGATCTAGGTGTTTATAATGTTCTTGTAAACATCTGAGAATTTAAAGGAGATCCAGTCAGCCCAGATTTTGGTGTATTTGGTAGGTGAGTCATTGGATATGGCGATTAATTCTTCCATTTCGGCTATTTTATTGATTTGTTTGTACCAATCCGCAATCAATGGGGTTTTGGGTGTTCCCCAGCATCTGGGGATGCAGATTTTGGCTGCATTAATCATGTTCATGGAGAGCGATTTACGATATTTGACGGGTCGCAGGGGTTGGATATGGAGTAAGAACAGTTCAGGTTTCAGAGTTAAGCTTTGTGAAGTGATCTTGTTGACAAACTTTCTCCCAGAAGGACGCAATCTCTTTGCATTCCCACCAAATGTGTAGGAGGTTGCCTGGTTCTTGGTTACATCGCCAGCACCGATCTGATGTGCTAGGATTATACTTTGTGAGGATAGATGGTGTTCGGTACCAGCGTGTAAGGAGTTTGAAGTTGTTTTCTTGTATTGTTACATTAATCGATCCCTTGTGGGTGTGTTCAAAGATTTGTGTCCATTGTTCTTCTGTTATGTTCAACTTCAGGTCTCTATGCCATGCCGCACAAAATTTGCTTGTGTTGTTTGATGTGTTTGCCCAGAGAAGGGAGTATATAACTGATATTGTGTGTTGTGTGGGTCGCTTGGTGGCACATATATTATCAAAAGGTGAGATTGGTCTTGAGAGGTCGTATGATTTTTGGGCATTATGTACAAAATGTCTCAATTGGAAATATTTCCAGAAGTTGATTGGTGTCTCAGGCCATTTTCATTTGAATGCATCTAGTGATAAAATATTTCCATTAGAGGTTATGTGGAGGATTCGTAAATCGGACCCATTAGGTAAATTTCTAAGGAAGTGTTTGTCTAACCCTGGAGGAAATTCCAGGTTGTTGAGAATTGGGGTCATGGGGCCTGGAGTGCATGATATGTCTGTAATTTTAGCAGATTTTTTGAGGCTGTCCAGCGTAGGCCCTATGAGCGGATGTTCTTTGAGGGTGGCCAGAATGTATTTTGCAGGAATCCAAGGGGCAGCATGTAGAGGAGTCTCGGAGACTGCATTTTCTAGTGTAACCCAGTCTTTGATTTTGTCATGTACATTCCAGTCAACTATTCGTTGCAGTTGACAAGCCCAATAGTAGAGTTTCAAGTCTGGGACACCTAGGCCACCTTTGGTTTTGGGGATGGTGAGTTGCCAATTGTTGATTCTTGGTCTTTTAGTGTGCCAAAGAAATTGGGAACATATTTTTTTGAGGTTTTGGAAGAACGAAGGAGGGATTGCAATTGGGACTGTTTGGAAGAGGTATAAGAGGCGTGGAAGAATGTTCATTTTAATAATCTTCCAAACCACGAGAAGTGTGGTTTGCTCCATCTTTTAAGATCTTCTTTGATGTTGTGGAGGATAGGGAGAAAGTTTTTATTGAAGAGATTGGAAGCTTGATTCGTTAAGTAAATGCCTAGATATTTGATGGCGGAGGATTGCCAAGTGAAGGGGAAGTTATCCTTACATGCTTTCAATTGGTTCGGGGGGAGGGAAATGTTGAGGGCTTCTGATTTGGAAATGTTTTATTTTAGGTTGGCAATGTAGTGTGCTGAAATCCTTTAGTATATTTGGAATTGAAGTTAAGGGATTCGTTAGAAACAGGAGAATATTGTCCGCGAAAGCGGCGAGTTTGTATTCTTTCTTGGCAATATAAATTCCTTTTATGGAGTTGTTGGCTCTGATTCGTCTGAGAAATGGTTCAAGTGTCAAAATGAAGAGGATGGGGGAGAGGGGGCATCCTTGGCGAGTTCCATTCCTGATTGGGAAGGCGTTTGATAGGAGGCCATTGACCCTTACCTTTGCCGATGGGTTGGAATATAGGGACATGATGAGCGAGATTAGCCTGGGGCCAAGCCCAAGTGCCATAAGGGTTGCTTTCAGGTAGTCCCATGCCAGCCTATCGAACGCCTTCTCTGCATTAAGTGATAAAAGGAATCCCGGGAGTTTGTTTTTGGTTAGCCAGGATTGAATGTTGATCGCTTTCACTGTGTTGTCTCTGGCTTCTCGGCCCGGGACAAATCCTACTTGGTCTTTGTGTATTAGGCTTGTAAAGAATGGGAGGATTCTATTTGCTAGGATTTTTGCAAAGAGTTTCAAATCAGTGTTCAGTAAAGAAATAGGGCGGTAACTCGCTGTTTGAGTTGGGTCTTTATCCGGTTTGGGGATGATGGTGATGTGGGCTTCTAATAGATTATGTGGGTGGCAATCCTTGTTCGCTAGGTGATTGAAAGCTCTTAGGAACGGTTGAGTCAGTAAGTCTTGGAAGGATTTGTAGTAGGCTGTTGGGAAACCATCAGGGCCTGGGCATTTGCCTGATTTGGTTTGTTTGAGTGCTATTTTGACTTCCTCTTCAGTAAGAGGACCATCAATATTTTTGGCTTGTTGTTGAGATAATGGTTTTGGTGCAAAGTTTTTGAGAAACTCGCTTATTATATTTTGTCTAGTCACTTTTAGGTCAGGGGGTTTGGGTTCTGGTGGAAGGTTATATAAGCCTGAGTAGTAATCTACAAATTGTTGGGCAATCTCTTCATTAGTGATAGCTTTTTCCTCTTCGGGTGTACTTATTGATCGATAGATGTGTTTGTTCTTTTTTCCTGTATAGCTCTGGCAAGATATTTTCCATTTTTGTTACTATGCTCATAGAAGAGTTTCTGTGTTAGAATGTACTTCCTTTTTATTTTGTGGCCTAGTCCTTCCGAGAGACGCGCACAAGCCTGGGAAAGTTCCAAGAGAGTGGTGTTAGCCCTGGTTCTTTTATGTGTTTGTTCCAGGGTTTGGATTTTACTCATAAGGGAGTTTAGTTTTGCCTGTTTAGTACGTTTAAGAGCTGTGGCTTGGGATATTAGGAGACCTCTTATGACACATTTATGTGCTTCCCATTGTGTAATGGGGTTAGTTTCTGGGGTATTATTACTTATGAAGTAATGATTTATTGCTTTTTTAATTGTGGTGATGTTCTCTGGGGGGATGAGTAAGGAAGTGTCAAGACGCCATGTTTTTGTGGTATGTTTTTTTTCTGGGAATGTGAGAGATATGGAGATTGGGAGGTGATCTGAAAGAAACGATGCTTCAATGGTGGCTTTGGAGAGTAATTGTAAATCTTTTTGTGTTATCCAGAAGTAATAAATTCTTGTGTAGCGCTTGTGCGGCACAGAATAGAAAGTAAAGTCTCTTTCGGTTGGGTGTAGGGCTCTCCAAGTATCATGTAGAGAGGCAGTTTGTAGTTGTTTTTTAATTTGGCGGAGCGCACGTAAAGGAAGGGATGAGGATCCTGATGAGGTGTCTTCCAGTGGGTTTAAGGCCAGGTTGAAGTCACCTCCCAGGATGAGAATGCCTTTTTGAAAAGCTATTAGTTCTGTAATGGTTTCTCTAAAGAAAGTTATTTGTGCTTTATTCGGGCTGTATATATTGGCAATCGTGATAGGTTTCCCATAGATTGTGCCTTTACGAAAGAGGAAGTGGCCCCCTTTGTCACTAAGGGAGTCCGCTATCTCCAGGGGAACATTCTTAGATATAAGGATTGATACACCTTTTGTTTTCGCCAATTCGTTGGTTGCATGGTAAACTGTTGGGAAGTCTTTGCTGGTTAACTTGGGGATGTTATTTGTACGGAAGTGGGTTTCTTGAAGAAGAAGAATGTCAGTTTTAAGGTGCTTCATGTGTGATAATAATTTGCTTCTTTTTTCGGGGACATTAAGCCCTTTGGTGTTGAGAGATATCAATTTGATTTGGGCCATTTTGTGGTCACCTGAGACAAGAGAGTGGGGTTTGCTCTGAAGGAGACGCGGGTAAGGTCTGAGGGGACAAAGGGGGAAGGAATAGATAACTCTCTTCCTTTTGGGTTAGAAATATGCCGACTACTGATTGGAGACCTGCTCCTCAGTAAGTTTCTGTTTCTGTCGGGGTGGTACAGTCACGGGGGTGTCCGCAAGTGTGTGAGGGTAGAGGCTGAATGGAAGAAGGCGGGGTAGAGCTTAAATGTTCTGTTAAGTCGTAGTAGAATAAGAGGTGTTGGATGCGGTTTGCATCATCACGGTCCATCTCAGTCTGTGATTTTATGTTACATAATAGGAATTGATGGGGGGCGGCAGCTTTGTATAGGAATAAAATTATGAAGGGTCAAGGTACAGTGAAAGAGGGTGCATTGTAATAGTGTTGTGTGGTGTTTTTTTTTTTTTTTTTGGGGATTAGAGGTTGTATTATTACACCAAGTATTGTTTAGGAGATGATCCCTAAAGTGTGTAGACCACTCTTACGGTATAGCAGAACAACTCAATGTCTGAGAGATAATTTGAATAAGCAAAAATACTTAAACCCTTTTCCATGTTGAAACACGTCATAAAACAATTAAACGAGAACCTGCGGACAGAGTACAACCTTGCCGGCTCATGTCAAAGTAAGGTATGATTTTGTGTTGGGATATTGATCAAAAGCGACAGTAGAAAAGCAAGATAAGATTGAAATTTGTGCAGAATATTGGAGCACGTTTTAAGCAGATGTGTTCCTGAGTGGCCTGTGTAAGTTTGATGAGGGAGGCTATGTGAAGGATGGTGTGTGATAGGATGTGTAGGGTTAAGTGAGTGTAATGCCTAAGCCGGCAAGAGACTCGGTCCACTTCTAAATATATAACTTGATAACAGTAAACTTGTTTTTGTGTCTAAAAGTTTAGGAGTTTGTCTCTCCTGCTAGCAAATATGATAGAGAAGAGAGCCTGAGGCTGCATTGCGACCCTGGGATCTGCCAATGCTTAAGTATCCAACCTCGTCAGGGCACAATCTCATCTTTTGGATAGCAGGAGAGTTCACTCCTCCTGGGCGCACTTGAGATGAGCATGTGCGTTTTCTATACGTAAGTCCAGAGACTTTTAACTAAGGCACTAGATCTAAGCACTGAAATTGTTAATAACCGATGGTGCAAGCATATAATAACAAATATTTGTGGACGATGTATTCTTCTCAGAAATTATGATGGTTTAAAAGATTTAATTAGTAAGTATTCGTCCTCTCCCCAAGGGGGGGAGGAGGACCAGTTAACTGTGAAATCTTTTTTAGGTATAGATTTTCTGAGAAGTGTCCATCTGTGCAAGTGCATAAGACTTAATTAGTATGTTAAACTTTTCACTTAAAGAAATAGAGGATAACCGAAGGTAGTCAGATATCTCCAGAATCTGTCGTCAGGAATCACGAGGAGATTACTGTCAAGGCAGAAGAAGGCTTTCTGTGCTGTTGTGTTTTTCTACAGGCAAAGAAGTTTAGTGCATTGTCTGAGGAAAGTTAGGAGAAAGTAAATCTGGTATGCCTGATCTGTTGTAGTCTATGCATTCAATTTGGGTGAAATAGGTTATACTGCATTATGTTTAAGGTCTATCAGGGCAGTCGATTTCGATGAGGGAGAATAAGGCCCCTAAAATAAATTTAGTCTCACATTATGAAGGTAGTGTGTATACTTCCGGTCTTCAGTGTGAAGGATGGGAAGGTCTGTAGGGTTGAGTTTCTTATGATGGTTCTAGGTGGGCCACTTGGGGTTTTCAAAAGGGTGTCTCAATCTTTCCTGGGTTCGCGGTGTGCTGGAGAAGAAGGGTGGCTCCCCTCCCCTGAACTACCTCTGTTTGCTGGAGGGGGAGAATATCTGGAGGACAGTCTGCATCGCCTCTGTGTTGAAGGTTTGCCAAGATGTTGCATTTCCATTGGTTCTTCTGCTTGGAGGCTGCTTGGGCGAAGGTCAGCATACCAGTCAGGAAGGTCTACCAGTGGGATATTTTGTTTTTCACAGAAGGAAGGTAGATCTTCAGGTACTTTTAGGAGTGTTGGCCGATTCGGAGGACCAGCGGAGAGGCAGAATGGGAATTTCCATCTATATGGGATGTTGTTTTCCCTTAGGCGGTCAAGGAGGGGGCGTAAATCCTTGCGTTGTTGAAGTGTTATCTGCGATAGGTATTGAAAGAGTTTAATTTCGTGGCCTTGGTAGGTGATGCGGCCTCTTGTTCTAGCCCTGCGGAGGATGTCCTCTTTTAGTTGAAGATTGACTATGTTACAAATAACATCTGGTTCATAGGACTCAGGCAGGTTTCTGACTCTGATGTTGTGTCTGCGTCCTCTGTTTTCTAAATCTTCCAGATGGCGTCTCATATCTCTTAGTTGCAGAGTGTGTGAGTCTAGGGTACATTTTGAGGTGTGCATTTCTATGGCATGGCGCATGGTAACATCTTCAAGCTCTTCTACTCTGTTCAGCATTTTTTGGAAGTCATGTCTGAGGTCTGCGATTGCTACCGTTAGGGCATTTTTGATATCGGCTGCCACTGTATGCAAGTCTTGCAGGCTTAAGGGGTGTTGAACCTGTTCCCTGTGTATTGGCAGTGGTCCTGCAGAGTGTTGGGCTTCCTCCCCTCCTGCGTAGCAATTGTCACTCTTTGCGGCTCCCCCTGAGGCCTGTTGATCCGACATGGTGTCCCGGGACCGAGACCTGAAAATCTCAGCGATTGGTTTTTGTGTTTCTGGCGGTGATTTTCTGGGAGAACGGGAGCGAGCCGGGGAGTGTTCCCTTTTGGATTTGCCCATACCTTGAAATATATCAGCCCCTTTGTGCTAAGAGATGGACCGTGATGTGCAGTCTGTATAGGCCTAGACAGCCATATTCACTATATCTTGGACCACTATTTTGATGTATTTAGCTCAAATGTGCTATGGTTTAAACACTTGGGCCCCTGGATTCCTGTTTCTGGATTATCTCCAGTGCTTAGGGTGCAAGGTAGAGTGCAATAGCTACTTTGGCCACAAGATGGCAGCCTATGTGAAAATCACGACTAGGCTGCAAATGAAGCCGCAGCCTAAATTAGTTGATGTGACCGGGATCGGGTGCGCCGGCCGAACACAAAACAGGCCAAAATTACAGTAGGGGGTTGTGGGGGGTGGATGGAAGGTATCCCCACGTTTTATATGTGTACACTCCTGGTAGATGTGCCCCTAGGGAGCCGGAAAGCGCTGGCCTGGTGTTCGTATGTAGGCCGCACTGGCGGCTTGGATTGCTGGGGCTAGGGGGCACCTCTCAGCCAGATTTTTGCTGTATGATGAAGCTGGGGTGCTGGAGTAATCCCCCCATGTGGAGTAGTGGCTCACCCTTCCTCTGCAGCATCGGATGGTCCTGGATGGGGTGAAGGAGATTCAGAGCTCTGAGAAGAAGAGTCCACCTTGCTTCACAGTCAGGCCACGCCCCCCCTCATTTTGTATCAGAAAGAATGATTATGGGACTCATTTATGCTTTTAACCTAAACTACCCTAAAAACCTAAAATATACCTTTGAAGTTTTTCAGAAGATCTTTTTAGAGCTAAATATGTGTGTGTGTGTGTGTGTGTGGGGGGGGGGGGGGATCTATCTTCAAAAATGTACAATTTAAAGTGCAAATTACTTTCCTAACTTTAAAAAAAAGTTAAAACATTCTGTGTTCTATGTTCCTTACAGTTATACTGTATGTTACACATGTGTGTTTCAGTTTGAATTGTTAGCTGAGAAACGTCTTTTTTTTATTTTTTTATTTTTTTAAATAGATGTTTACATTTACATTTGATGCTGCTTTAATAATATTACATTTGTAACAATTTATAAATAATAAATGTTAATTTGTTTTAATAGACTGTTTCATGAGACTTCCTTTTTTTTATTAAAAAAAAATATTATTATTATTAATAAATAAAAACATTCAAACATATATCAAATGCATTTGGAAAATAAGCTTTACCAACTTAAAAAAAATTGAGTAAGTTACAAGAAAAAATAAGTTAATAGCACTTAAAACTATGGTTCCAGACAAGTAATAGGGTAGCACAGTGAAGTGGTGGTTAGAACAGTGGTGTTATGGATAGCACTTCTGCCTAGCAGCAAAAGAGTTGCTGGTTCAAATCCTGAAAATGACACTACCTACATGGAGTTTGCATGTTCTGCCTGTGCCTGCGTGGGGGTACTCTGGTTTCCTCCCACACTCCAAAGACACGCTGGTAGGCTAATTGTCTTCTGTCTAAATTGGCTCTAGTATGTGTATGTATGAATGTAAGTTAGGGACCTTAGTCTATAAGCTCCTTGAGGGCAGGGATCAATGTGAATGTACAATATATATGTAAAGCGCTGCGTAATTGATGGCGCTACATAAGAACCTCAAAAAAAAAGTTAATGTATGTATTCCTAACTTAAACTTATGGTCTATAAACTGAAAAAATGAGTAAGGCTTTACTTAAACCTATGGTCTAGAAACTGGAAAAATTGAGTTAGCTTTACTTGAACCTATGGTCTATATACTGGAAAAAATTAGTTGGTTTACTTAAAACTACAGTTCCAGACAAGTTCAGGTATGTATGCCTAACTTAAAACACTATGGCCTATAAACTGAAAAAAAAATTAGTTGGCTTTACTTAAAACAACAAAGTTGAAAACAGGAAAATCCTGTTACGGGGACAATACAGCTTCTGAAGATAAAGTTATACTTACTTTTTCCACAGTACCCCATTACATCTATTGGTATTTTTAATGAATAAATCATTAAACATTTTTCTGTGTCTTTATAAATTCAACTACAGTAAATCAGCTTTATCTATAGGCACTGCTTAACCACTTCAACACTAGATCTATTTTGTGGACTTGGTGTTAAAACTGTTTTTTTTTTGCTATAACATTACTTAAACCCCCCAAAAATTATATATATATTTTTTTTAACACTCTAGAGAATAAAATGGTGGTCGTTGCAAAACTTTATGTCGCACCGTATTTGCGCAACAGTCTTACAAGCGCGATTTTTTTAAAAAAAAATCACTTTTTTGAGTGAAAAAATAAGACATTAGTAAAGTTAGCCCAATTATTTTCCATATTATGAAAGATAATGTTACACCGAGTAAATTGATACCCAACATGTCATACTTTGTAATTGCGCCTGCTCGCAGAATGGCGACAAACTTTGCAACCTAAAAATCTCCATTGGCGACGTTTAAAAATTTCTACAGGTTACCAGTTTTGAGTTACAGAGGAGCTCTAGTGCTAGAATTATTGCTCTCACTCTAACGATCGTGGCGATACCTCACATGTGGGGTTTGAACACCGTTTTCATATGCAGGCGCGACTTACGTATGCGTTGGGGCACTTTACATTTTTTTTTTCTTATTTATTTTACTTTTTATTTTTTAATTTTACACTGTTCTTTTTAAAAAAAATGTGATCACTTTTATTCCTATTACAAGAAATGTAAACATTCCTTGTAATAGAAAAAAGCATGCCAGGACCTTCTAAATATGAGATCTGGGGTCAAAAAGACCTCACGTCTCATATTTACAGTTAAATGCTTAAAAAAAAAAAAATTAAAAAAAAAACAGTTCAAGAAAAAAAATGGGCCCTTTAAGACCTTTGGGCGGAAGCGACGTGTGACATTGCTTCCGCCCTGCAATGCTATGGAGCCGAGTGGGCGGCATCTTCTGCTCATTCGGCTTCCAGTGCAGGGGGGGAATGGACCCGATCATCTCCGCCGGTGTGGACGGTCCGGTAAGTGGTGGAGATGACGGGAAAGTGACGGGAGGGGGGCACCTCTCCCGCCACCGATAAAAGTGATCTTGCAGCGAATCAGCCACTAAGATCACTTTTATCTTAGAGAGAATCGCCGACTGAAAAAAACGGTATCAATGATTTCAATGGAGTGTACTTAGTTTTGAACGTGACTTTATATGATCAAAGTTTTCAAAATTGCATCCAGCTATCACTTATCTGAAAACCTAATTAACCATTTGCCGACCGCCTATCACAGATGTACTGTGGCAGGTCAGCTCTATTGCACTGTTTTATAACAGAAAGTAAAAAATATAGTTTTTTTCAAAATTGTCACTTCTTTTTGTTTATAACGCAAAAAATACAAACTACAGAGGTGATCAAATACCAGCAAAAGTAAGCTCTATTTGTGGGGAAAAACGACACTAAAATACATTTTATTTGGGTACAACGTTGCACGTCAGTTAAAGGAATGCAGTGCTGTATCGCATAAAATGTCCTGGTCATTAAGGGGGTAAAACCTTCCAGAGCTGAAGTGGTGAAACAAAAATCGAATTAGGAAAGTTTTTAAAAATTATTTTTCATTACTTAAATGGTTAAACCACTTAATTTAGATTTAGGTGGAGGGTGAAGGGTCAGACTATTCAAAATTAAACTTACATTTGCTGCCCTGCTGTGAACATTCAGCAAATGCCTTCTGCATGTAGCAGGGGAAGCAGCAGGGAGAACTTCGAGGCAGCATGTCTTTTCAGTGTGGCTGCAGAAGTACTTTAAGTATAACTTTAGACCCAGGGTTGCCCAACCTCTTTCACAGTACTTTACTTTCAGTTATTTTTTTCCCTTTAAATGGAAAACCTTATGGTCTAATCTCCTTCTATACAGGTGCATCGACTGCATTACCTTTAATTTATATTTAAAGGATAAACATTGTTTCTATGTTTCCTGTGTCTTCGATCAGTCAATAAAATCATCCATTCTTTTTAGCTTAACTACAGTCTGCAGTAATTAACATAGCAGTTCATGTGGTAAACAGATGTAGCTAGTATCAATACAACACTTAGTCTGAAATTTAAGAATGCTCCTCATGTTGCAGCCAACACAGGGGCTTGCCCCTTGTCATTAATCAGGCCAAGCACATGCCCGGCCTTCTCATTACTGAGACCATGCTCGAGAGCTGATTAACAATCTTTACAGGAAGAAAATGTTTATCACTTCGTAAATCTGCTGGCAGCCTCACAGATAGATACTTAATAATTGTCTGGTAGTAAAATGTGCATTCATCTGCTGGGAGGATTTAGGACTTACTGGGCCTTGAGGGACGTCTGCTTATTAAAAAAAAAAAGGAAGTTCACACTGCTTCTCTTGATAGTTTGTGTTCCAGAAGATTTTATGTTTGGCATTTTAATCTTAATGCATGGTATGTAGGACACTAATCCTCTTCCGAGCAAGCTTTATTTAAAATGTATATTTCAAACATGCCCACGGTAGTGGCAGGCTTACAAGATATTTGCCAGGTTTTAGCCAGGGCAAATGCATCTCTTAGCGTTATACATAATCATGTTACTCAGCAGAATAACAGTTGCATTATTAGACAAGCCTGTAACACATTAGGGAGGAGGCAAAACGAGGCAGTACATTTTAACAGCATGTTCCAGGTCAGTACAACAAGAGTGAATGAGAGAATAAAGCCAGTATAGCTCATTGTTCCTTTTAAGATGCAATTACATGATCACAGCTCTCCGAAAAATTTCAGAGTAAAATCTGGGCCATTAAGAGTACATCAAACAACAGATGTGTTGATGGATTTTACTCTTTTGCCTTTTCATATACTGTAGGTATCATGTTATTCATACTTGTCACTTCTACGTGAGAAAATTGCAGCAATTGGAAATGTATTTAATAGGCTATGGATTCACAAGTTGATATCATCCAAGTCCGCTTTATTGCAATATATTTGCGTCTTGCTGGAAAGCCACTGAGATTCATGCAACTGAAAAAAGTATCAATAAAAGGATCATCGTGTGTACCTGCAGGCCAGTTGGGCTGGCATAATCATTTACTGGCACTAGCAGTGTCCAAATCCGTAGCATTCCAATCATCTCTTATCCTAGCAGAGGGTACTGTAAGAAATGGATACATATATTTTTGCCCATAGTGCAGTTGGAGTCTTAGCTTTTGGCCTCTTACAACTTAAAGTGGTTGTTAACACTGCTTGGTGACATGTACCTACAGGTAAGCTTATAATAAAGCTTACCTGTAGGTAGAAGAAAGGTGCACCGTTTAGTAGATATTCACTATTTCTGCAGCAGATGACCTAACCGTGCATGTGCACTGCACTCTGAATGGGCAGCTTACTGAATGAGCCATCCATTCAGAGCACCGTGCCGCAATTGCGGCTCCCATGCACATGCTCGGGAGTGACATTATCATAACTTGGGCATTCAAATGTCCAGAGCCGGCAAACTCGGAAGGAAGACTGGATGAAGATGGAAGTCCTGTCAGCGGTGACATTGTGCTGCCAGAGGGCTTTGTTTTAAGGTAAGCCTTTTATAATGTGTTAGTATGTGATGCATACTATCACATTATGCCATTGACTTGCAGGGTGAAGTTTTTCATTTTTTTGTTCCTGCCTTTACTACCACTTTAATGACCTACACTATTTTATATCTACTAGTATGTAAGATCCATTACTTAAAATCAGTTTGCATTTGCCATATATAGTTTGAGTAATATGAATTGTGTGAGATTTTGGAAAACATTAGCAGATCAATGATTGGTTTGACATGTTGCCTGAAGTTGCTAAGAAGTTAACATAAATTGGCTATATCAATAACAAAGTGGCATATATGTACTATGTACCCTGTACTCACTCACATGGCAAGGGCATTTAAAAACAGTGTGGGATCCGCCTAAGTATAAAAAAAAGCCAATATCCAGGCACATAGCAAGGAAAGGATAGTGGCACATTATTGAAGCACAGGCCACAAGCCCTCAAAATTGATAGGTTACCTTGCAAGGGACCTTATCCACATGTTGAGGTGAACAAAGGTCTATTCTCCATATCCTGTTCCCCGAAAGGGGTGTAGGGTTCTGCGGAGAGGGGTACAGGGTGGACTTACTGGAAGCTGGAAGCCCACTTTAATAAGGAGGCCTCCATATATCCTTTCCTTTCCCTACATGAATGACCACAGAGTACCCCTTGTTAATCATTCCCATAAGTAAATAGGAAATGAAAACACCCACACCTTGAAAAATTATTTTTAATTTAAAAAAAGCATTGTCTACTCATAAATATAAGGTCTATTATGTTTCAAGCAATGTACATTGATATCAATCATGATGAGCAATGCACATTGATATTGATCTGCAATGCTGCCCCACTGCTACTCCTGTTGCAAATGACAGCTCTCAAATGCTGACGGAAGTAGGGATCATAACCATACTTGGGTAATGGCCTCACTCAGGATCGCAAGCTGTTTGCTTACAAACAAGCCAGCCAAGAACTGTAATTTAGTGGCAGTAGTGTTTGTAAAAAGACAAAAACATTTTTAAAAGAATTAAGTCACTTAATACATGCTGCACAACTAAAGTATAACTAAAGTATAAGTATAACTAAAATCAAAACTTTTAATATGCCCGGAATGCTAGATTCCACCCAGAGGTCACTGCTTTGGTCAGGTGCGGCCATTGTGGCTGATATCTACACTGCAGGAGCCACGATACTTCATTGTGGACCTGCACACAGGGCTTTGTTGACTGCAGCCTCGGAAGCTCCAGAATGCCGGCAAGGGCCTGATGTTACCACCCAAAGGCGGGTAGAGTTGTGGCCTGGTGACTCCCCCATGAACGCCAAAGACATGGGGAAGGAAAATACTTCTGTGACCCATGGCCTGGTCGGGGGCATAGGAGCTGTAAGTACTGCCATTCAGGACATAGCAGCCCCTGAAATGCCGGCCCTAGTATGTCTATTACCATCCCTGGTCCAGTGGAGTTAATGCGAGAGGGGAGTGCGCCCTCTGGAGAGCTGGATGGGGATTGCATGGACAGGGTCATTGACTTGGGTACCCCCAGACTGCAAGCTGAGTTTGGGTCATTAGAGAGACTGACAGAGTGGTCATCCCTGGGTTCAAGTTCAGATGAGGAGTGGGAGACTGGAGGCTCAAGCATCCAGGGAGCCCAGCTGGAAATAGAGCAAGAACCCACAATGACACCTGAACCTACTGCAGGAGCCCTAGTCAACATACAGCAGTGCTTTTTATGCAGGCCTTCCACCACCCAGACCAGGGCACTTACTTATCATCAATGGGTGTTGAGATCACCTGAAACTGACATTCTCCCTGGAAGAGGGAATCTGAGAGAGTTGCCAAGGATGTTCCAGTTTCAGAGGGAGGTGTAGCGGAGGGTAGCCTTGGAGTGGGGCCTAGACTTTCCCTATGTCCCATGCCAGACCATGGAGATCATAGACAGCCCTCGTGAGGAGTAGGAGGATGATTTGGTCTGGGATTACCTGCATGTCCCAAAGCCACATAGAGGGCCAGAAAATGAACCGTGGGCCCGGTTCCTGGATATAAAGAAGGAATGGCGGATCGGGAGATCTATTTACAGAGACCGAGTTGTGTTTATGAAAGTGGGTCGGCCGACTCAGTGCTACTCAGTCTCTCAGGGAACAGAAGAAGGGGACCGGAGACGGTTACCAGACCCTCAGTTCTATGCTTAAGGAAGGACTGTGAGTAGCAAGTTAAAGCATAGACCCAACCAAAGAACCTGCTGGGAAGTGCAGCGTGGATCTTTGTTCTTCTTCTTTCCCTGACTTTTCAGAAATAAGCCGGCCTGCCACCCTGCACCCAATAGAGGAACTTGTCTGTTGAAAGGACGCTGGGGGTGAGGCTTGCTCTTACATTACTTAATCTTTGAAGAGCCTGTTGTCTGGGGAGGGGCCCCTCCCACCAGGAAGTTTAAAGAAGGACTGTCAATTTGCTATGTGTTTTTCTCTTTTACTGTATCTGTCAGCAGGTTCTAACCTCCTACTGACAGACCAGACAGAAAAAGTGTTATGGTATACTGTTTAAGTTTTACTCTACTGGCAGGTCTATAACCCCCTCCCAGCAGAGTGTGTGTGCTGTGCTTAGTTAGGATGTCGTTTAGATTGTTATGTCTTCTCTTAGGATTCACAGGATGGGACGGCTGTCCATCCTCTTCTGGTGAGAGGCAAGACCTTCACTATAGAATACTGATTTAGAGCGGAGTATTTTTCTCTGGCTCGGGAATGTATATTGATTATATATACTGGTTAGTTGCAGGGACCTGTAACTAGGAATGTGTATTTATACTGTACAGGTGTAAATAATTTACAGAGATATGTCTATTTTTGTACTTAAATTATTTGTACAGTCCCTGTGCTAATTTGTTCCCTTTTCCCCCTCCCTTTTTACTTTATGGGGTGCCCTTGCTCCTGGGCACAGGAGCCATTTTTCAAAATTTCCTCAGCTCGGAACCAGCTGAGGGTTGGTGGGGGGTGAGTGTAGCACCCTCTAACATAGGTAGGTGCTAAGTGATAGATTTTTTTTTTGGTAGGAGAGGCAAATTTAGTCAGGCCTGACAGAGAGCAGGCCTGATTGTTTTGATTCTGGGTCAGGGAGTGGCCTAGGGAGTGACTGGTGACTGCAGGTGGTGACTCCCCTTGGTAACCCCTCCTTTCTGGTTCAGATAGTTCTGGAAGAAAAGGTGAGGGAAAAGGAGGTGAAGCTTCCTGAGGTATGTTAAGGAGCTCTGACCAATCCCCAACCTGGATTAACAGGGGGCAGGCCTCCTTAAATATCTGGGGGCAGCCGAGTCAAGGTACTGAGCCGACGGGGGTCTATAAATTCCTCCGGACGGGGGACAATTAGGTCCAACCCCTAACCAGTCTCGAGGAATTGTATGGAGTCCTTCGAAGTGGAGGAAAAGGGAGTGGAAAAGAAGGTCTTGATAGACTTGGTCTTTCCTCCCCAATGGTTCCCCTCAGTGGTGGACGTCAGTGGTCAGTGAGGGATCCGGTGAGGGACTGGGTCTTAGTTTTGTTAGTCCGGACGAGAGACAGTCCGGACTGATTTAAACGGAGAGGATGGTTTTTTTTTTAGATAGTG
>BLSH010010296.1:280933-293390 GCA_018402905.1 Glandirana rugosa | reverse complement strand
CCATACATATATAAAAGTGACACTAGAGGTCGCACCGTTCCCCTAGGCTACTTTAGTGTAAGCAGAGTATGTCCTTTTTTCAGAGACTTTTGCGTCACTTCCGGTCTATCCCGGAAGTCAGACGCTATATTTCACAGCCCTGATCCTGAGGGGACTTCCTGGATTTCTAATGGATGACGCACTTCCGGGTCATTTCCTGGTCATCCTCAATTAGACACACTTTATATAAAAACAGTGCTCTCCTCTTTCCTCTAGGATCGCCTCATTCATAGTATCCATTTATTCACATCTGCCGCCATCTATTTATCAAACAAAATCACATTGGACAATGCCTCTGGCTGGAACGCAGAGAGCTTACCGGAAATGAACCAGGTGGAACGCATCCCGCCCCGCTGACCCGGAAGTGCGTCTCCCCTTGATTCAGATATCTCACTATATAAACGCGGCTCTTTAGGTGGTCAGAAGCCCCCAGATGACGTGTCTTTACACGAAACGTGTCGGGCGCTTCTGACTTATTGATTGCTGCGTTTTTATTTACTTGACCTCCTGTACCTACAAGCTTGTTGGACATTTATGTTTTTATACTTTGTCAGTTATTTTTTCAATAAAACCACTTTCTATCAGTGGGATTTTACACTATGGCGACTGCCTTATTTTTTATCCCTGCATAACTGACGGTGACACCCGAGGACCTTCAAAAACCCCCGTTTCAACCCCCCCCCCCTCCCCCCTGCTTCTGTGGACACCTTCCCGCTAAAGAAGACTGAGGCCATTCCAGTCCGGACCAAACCGACCAGGAACAAGGAGATAATTCGTGGACACCAGGAGAGAAGCCAGACCCATCGGAGTAAGGAGACCAGGCTGTGTGACGCGACCTGTGCTGGAGATCCCCTAACCTCCCTGACGTCACGGGCCGGAGGGTCCTTATATATCTCAAAGGCGTTTTAACATCTGAGTTCTGGTAAGCCTCCACACTGACCAAAGTTGGAGTTCCTTTTATCACATTGAATACTCACCACAAAGAGTCACCGATTTACTTGAAGATTCACTATCTGGATATAGCACGCAGATTTCTGCTCTGATTTATGGACACTTTGTCACTTTAAACACTAAATATTGTTGTTGATAAACATTTTTAACGAAGGTCTAGCTTTATTATCATTTTATGCTAATATATTATATACATTTTGTTTCACTTGATTGATCACCATTTATTACTCACTATGATTGCTATAATATCATAATCTGTCACCATCAGACATTTGTCATATACTCAGTTTAGCGCCACCATCACACAATTACACATGGACCATAATTAGAGGGTCCCCTTTGAAGTTGATCTGGCCAGAGAGAGGGGGGTTGGAAACGAGAAGCTTTGTCCTGCTTCAAACTGCCATGTTAGAAGGAGAGAAAAATAAACTTAGCAGCCATTTAAGTATCTCCCCTTCCAAAATGGGGTCCGTCTTGCTTCGGGCGTGGTATCATTACTTCGCCTGTGTCTCACGCGTGATACCATCACAGCATATGACATATTCATGTACCTGTCTAAAACTTGTACTAGTATACATTGGATTACTTTTGCACAGAATGAGACACTTTTGCAAAATCTGTCGGTGCCAGTTTCTCTCTCTGTACGTCAAAAAAGAGTTGGTCTTAATTTGCTCCACTTTTGTAAGACACGAGCTGTCGGTATTTTATTCTATTTTCAATTTGACACATTCATTGAGCCACAGTGTGAAAGTGGTGGTTTTTGGGAACCACCTGAATTTTGTGCATAAGTCACTGTCAAAGCCAAAAGTGTTGCAAATTTGGCACAATGCATTAACACGAGGGATGAACGCCAGAAAAGTGGTGCAGCAGCTTTATTGAATTCCCTCTGTGTTGTCAGTAGGGATAGAGACCCCTGTTTGGTTCGCACCAGAACTTTCGAACACTGCGAAAGTTTGGACCTGAATAACAAACCCCATTAAAGTCAATGGGACCCAGACGTCAAAAATCAAAATTGCCCATTTTGAAGGCTTATATGCAAGTAATTGGGCATACAATGGTTATAGGGTTCTGGGTCCTGCCCTGGGGGACATGTATCAATGAAAAAAAAGTTTGTGAAAAACTTAATTTTTTAATGAGCAGTGATTTTTTGATTTTTAATGTGAAAGCATGAAAATGAAAAATTCCTTCCAATATAGTGCCTGGGGGATCCCCCTAGTCTACCTGTAAAGTGGCAGATCTGTACCATGTCTAGAATCTGCTGCAACAATAATTGCATTTATAAAGCCCAAAAAAAGAAATTTTCCCTGCAAGCTGCCTTTATTTTGTGTGTGTGTTCAGTGTGTATGATGAGGCCACAATGTAGTGCACTGGGAACAAGATTAAAGATTTTTTGGATAAATTCTGGTGTCACTTTGACTTTGGATAGACATAACGAGTGCAGAAAAATTGGGCTTTGGGTGTCGGTAGCTTCACACCATAACCCTATAGAGGTGCTCTTCATGAAGGCAATTATTGGTATTTCTGTAAAAAAAAATTGCAATGATATGCACCTGTCAAACAGGTGCAGAAAAATTGGTCTTTGGGTGTCAGTGTCGCCTTTCCACCGTAACCCTATAGAGGTACTCTTGATGAAAGCAAGAATTGGCCTTGCTGTAAAAAATTGACGAAGGCAAAAAAAAAGTGCAACGATATGCACCTGTCAAACAGGTACTGAAAAATTGGTCCTTGGGTGTTAATTGTGCCCATGACACCTATACCAAAAACATTCTTCCAGATGAAATGATTGGACACCCTCAAAGCTAGGCAGCCTTAAAGTCCTACAGAGATTGCACATCCCAAAAACATTTAATCAGTGACATCGGCCTCAGGGGTTTCATAGCTGGTAATCCAGGACTGATTCCTTTTTATAAAAGTCAAACGGTCCACGGAGTCTGTGGACAGACGCGTTCTATGATCAGTAACAAAACCTCCTGCAGCACTGAATGCCCGTTCTGAAAGCAGATGGATGCAGGGCAGTCCAACAACCCAATAGCATACTGGGCATACTGGGCAAGTTCTGGCCAGTGTTCTATTCTCATGACCCAGTAAGCCAGTGGATCGTCAGCTGAAAAGCTCTCCATCTCTGTTTTGGCCCCGAGGTAATCGTCCACCATATGATGCAGATGCTGCCGATGGGATGTGGAAGCTGACAGCCCTGGGTGGCGAGGACTAAACAAATTACGATATGCATCACTTAGGCGGACGCCTTCTCCAACGCTCCTCTCTTGACCAATAGAAGCTTCAAAACTACATTTTCCATCACACTGTAACCTACCAGAGTCTGGAAATATGTTCAATAAAATCCTCTTCAATGTGTCCTCAAGAGATTTAATCTTCTGCACTCTCTGTGGGGATGGGAAGAGTTCTGAGACCTTCCCTTTATAATGGTGGTCAAGGAGGGTTGTCAACCAGTAATGATCCTTCTCCTTTATGCCACGTATTCTTGGGTCCTTTCACAGGCTTTGAAGCATGAGGTTGCCCATGTGCCTCAAATTTGCCGAGGCATGAGAAGCAGACTCCTCGGGGTCACTCAAGATGACAGCATCTGGAACTTCCTCCTCCCAGCCATGTACTACTCCCAAGGGTCCTGGGGTTGGAAAGCCATCGCTTACAGATTTACGCATGTCTTCCTCTTCTTAGAAGCCTACGAAACTGCCAGAATCCTCCTCCTCCCCTCTCTCCTCCTGTGTGTTCTGTGACATAGGAATGATTGTGTCTGGATAAAGTGGGCCTTGAGAGGAAAGCAAGTCTTCCTCTTCCTCCTAATGCTCTGCCTTCAGTGCCTGTCCATAATGCCATGCAGAGTATGCTCCAGCAGGAACACAACAGGGATTGTGTCACTGATTCATGCACTGTTACGGCTCACCATCCTTGTGGCCTCCTCAAATGGTGACAGTACAGTGCATGCATCCTTAATGATCAACCATTGGCGTGGGGAAAAAAGCTGAGGCGGCCTGAGCCTGTCGTCTTGCCATACCCGCACAGGTACTCGTTGACGGCCCACTGCTGCATGTATAGCCGCTGCAGCATTGCCAAATTCGAGTTCCACCTTGTGGGCATTTCACAAATCAGGCGGTTTACGGGCAGGTGGAATTTGAGCACTGTATGACCTCCTGAAATGGCTACAGACTCTTCTGGCCAGCCTTAGCACATCTTACAATCCTGGGTATGTATTTAGGAAATGCTGCACCACCAAATTGAGGACATGTGTCAGGCATGGCACATGTGTCAACTTTCCCTGTCTAAGGGCGGACAGGAGGTTTGAGTTATAATCGCACACCACCATTCCTGGCTCCAGCTGGCGTGGTGTGAACCACCTCTTGGCCTGTCCCTGCAGAGCTGCAAGAATCTCTGCTCTGGTGTGGTTCCTGTCCCCTAGACACACCAGCTGAAGCACTGCATGGCACCTTTTAGCCTGACTCATGTAATAGCCCTTTGAATGCTTAGGGGGTACCTGATGTTCATAGAACAATTCTACAGAGGAGGGCATGGAGGTGGCGGAGGAGGAGGAGAAGGGGGTAGAGCTCACAGGTCTGGCATCATCCACACCAGCTATATGGAGACATGGGGGCACAACAAGATGCAGCACCGAGCCCTGTCCTGTATCCTTTCGAGTTGCCAGCAGCGATACCCAGTGTGCTGTGAACGAAATATATCGCCCATGCTTGCTGGACAACGTGTCAACAGTAAGGTGGATTTTACGACTGACTGCCTTGCCCAACAATGCCAGAACATTCCCTTCCTCGTGATGGTAGAGAGATGGAACGACCTTATGTGAAAAGTAGTAGCGACTGGGAAACTATCATTGTGGTACAGCAAATTGGGCAATTTCACGGAAGGGGGCAGAATCTACCAGGCTGAAAGCCAGAAGTTGGAGAGCTAAAATCTTTGACAAGCTTGCATTTAGATGATGGGCATGTGGGTGGCAGGGACTGTATTTTTTTTTCTGCTGCAGCAGATGGGGCAGAGAAATTTTCCGAATACAGTCTACAGATGGTGGTGTGCTGCTGGCAGATGTGCTGCTAGGACCTGGGACACCCTGTGCTATACCATCATCCCTGTCAGTGGAGGCTGCTGAGAGGCAATGACTCGGCATAACACGGGCAGACTGGAGTGTGTAAGGAGGAGGAGGGACAAATTTGTGCTCCTTTTGTGTGGCTTTCAGGTGCTCTTGCCAACGGGCTGAGTGGTTGGACGTTAAATGCCTTGTTAAGCATGTGGTACCCAAATGGCTGGTGTTTTTGCCACGTTTGATGTGCCTGAGACACAGTTTGCAGATAGCAATAGCGCGATCTGCTGCATATGTGCTGAAAAAGGCCCAGACAGCTGAGCTTTGGGAAGTGGGCCGGGAAATAACAGCTGCAGAATGTGATGGAATAAGGTGCCTGCTCTCTGCTCTTTCTTGATGTCGGCCTCCCTCGGGTTGTGCCGCCTCACCTTCAGTTTCCTCCTCTGCTCTATCTGGCACCCAAGTCGCATCAGTGACCTCATCATCATCATCATCTCCATATTCTCCATCTTCATCATCATCATTACCACTGGAGACAACTTGGCAATATGCTGCGGCTTGGGGGAATATGCATGCCAATTTGTCTACCAGTGTTCTCCTCTCTCTCTAGGCTCATGTTCCTGTCATCCTCAACCTCAGAACCAACATCTGAATCCAGCAATGAGATGACACTGTCTCACTACACTACACTGAAACTATCTGAGCTGTCCCTACTCTACATATACAATGACCCCCCCCTCCCGTCACGCTTGGCAGGTTGTACTGCCCACTGAGCGTGAACCATGCACCTGAATGGGGCTGTGCCACAACCGCCCCACAACTGCATGCAATAAAAGGCATAAAACAGGTGATGAGTAGGTGACATAATGTCTTCTTACCATCTATCAAATGCCCTTTGAAACGCAATCAACTGTAGATATTTTGAGGCCCTTCTTACTCTAAATTTTGGGTTGAAACAAATGAACTTTGTTTAATGAACTTAATATGGAATACAGCTGATTGAATAACAATGGAAGTGTTAAATCAATGTAACAGGTTATTGATATAAATATTCCAGGTTGCTGGCAACTAATCATAGAATAGCAGATATCTGTTATCAGGCAAAGTTTGTCCAAAACGAAGGCTACTCTAATTTTTGGTTGCACTTGACTTGTTCTCATATCTGTTTCCAATACTGTCTGCAACCATCAGCAATTAGGGATGAGCCAAACACCCCCGGTTCGGTTCGCACCAGAACATGCGAACAGACAAAAAGTTTGCGCGAACATTCGAACACCATTAAAGTCTATGGGGCCCGAACATGAAAAATCAAAAGTGCTAATTTTAACCCCTTCAGATACGCGCTATAGCCGAAAGGTGGCTACAGCGCAGATCTCAATTGCCGGGTAGACGTCCATGGACGTCCGCCCCTTTGCGCGCTCCCCATGCGCACTCACAGCCTGCAGCAGCGCGCTCTCACGGCCGCTGCACCCTGCGTGGGCATGCCCACAGACTCGATGTCCGCCTGAGACCTGCCGATCACCTGTAACAGCTGCAGAATGGGAAACCGCTGATGTAAACACGGCAGTTCTCCGTTCTGTGAAGCGGGACATAGCAGATCTACTGATCCCTGTCACTGGGATCAGTTAGATCTGTTATGTCCCGACCAGCCCTGCCCCCCACAATTAGAACACATGCAGGGAACACAGTTAACCCCTTCACTGCCCCCTTAGTGTTAACCCCTTCCCTGCTAATGACATTTATACAGTAATCAGTGGACATTTACATTTCTGATCGCTGTATAAATGTCATTGGTCCCGGCAATATACAAAAGAATGGTTGAAAAAAAGTGCGTGGGGTTCCCACCCCAGTCCAAACCAGGCTCTTCAGGTCTGGTTTGGATATTAAGGGGAACGCCATGTCAAATGTAAAAAAAAAATGACGTGGGGTTATCCCTAAAATCCAAACCAGACCCTTATCTGAGTATGCAGCCCTGGCTGGTTTGGATGGGGGGGACGGGCCCCCCTCCTGAACCGTACCAGGCTACATGCCCTCAACATGGGGAGTATGGGTGCTTTGGGGGAGGGGGGCTCTGCCCCACCACCTCAAAGCACCTTGTCCCCATGTTGATGGGGACAAGAGCCTCTTCCCCACAAGCCTGGCCGGTGCTTGTGGGGGTCTACGGGTGGGGGGGCTTATCGGAATCTGGAAGCCCCCTTTAATAAGGGGGTCCCCCAAATACCACCCCCCTATGTGAATAGGTATGGGGTACATTCTACCCCTACCCATTCACCAAAAAAGCAGTGTAGTGTTACAAAAAACAAGAGGCAGTTTTTGACCCTCTCTCTTCTTTCTTCCTCTGGTCTTCCTCCATCTTCTCCTGCCCCGGTCCTTCTTCTGCTTCTTCTTTCAGTCTTCTTGCTTCCTATCTTTGTTTTCAATCTTCATCTTCTTCTTCTTTCACCGCCGCCGTTCTCCCCACTGCTGCAGCCCGGCCCCTGTGCGTCTCCAAGAATGGACGGTCTTCACAATGACAGTTCTTTTACAAGAGGGGGCGTGGGCACCCAGTGACGTAAATGGGTGACCACCCCCCCTCTGACAGCACATGACATCAGAAGGGGGGGTTCACTCAGTTACATCACTGGTTGGCCCCTTTCCTTCTTATAAAAGAAGTGTCATATGGTTATGAAGACCGCCCATTCTGGGAGACATGCAAAGGCCGGGCTGCAGCAGCGGGGAGAGTGGCGGTGGTGAAAGAAGAAGGAAGAATAAGATGAGGATTGAAGAGGAAGAGAGGAAGGAAGAAGACTAAAAGAAGAAGCAGAAGACCAGAAGAAGGACCGGGGCAGGAGAAGATGGAGGAAGAAAGGACTTGTCAAAACTGCCTCTTGTGTTTTTTAATACTACACTCTTTTTTTGGTGAATAGGTAGGGGTACAATTTACCCCATACCTATTCACATGGGGGGTCGGGATCTGGGGGCCCCCTTATTAAAGGGGGCTTCCAGATTCTGATAAGCCCCCTGCCCGCAGACCCCCACAACCACCGGCCATGGTTGTGGGGATGAGGCCCTTCTCCCCATTAACATAGGAACAAGGTGCTTTGGGGGTGACCTCAAAGCATCCTTCCCATGTTGAGAGCATGTGACCTGGTATGGTTCGGAGGGGGGGCGCTCACTCATCCCCACCCCCTCCTGCCATGGGCTGCATGCTCAGATAAGGGTCTGGTTTGGATTTTGGGGGACTCCATGCCATTTTTCTTTAATTTGCCACGGGGTTCCCCTTAAAATCCATACCAGACCTGAAGGGCCTGGTTTTGGATTTTGGGGGGACCCCACGTCATTTTTTTATACAATTTTGGCGCGGGGTTCCCCTTAAATTCCATACCAGACCTGAAGGGCCTGTTTTAGATTTTGGGGGGGGACCCCACGTCATTTTTTTAAAAAAATTTTGTGCGTGGTTCCCCTTAAATTCCATACCAAACCTGAAGGGCCTGGTTTGGATTTTGGGGGGGAACCCCTCGTCATTTTTTTTTTATTTTGGCGCGGGCCCTGCTGTTGTAAATTCATTTACAAATTGTGAAGAAAGCCCCCAGTCAAACAGGTGGCGAAAAAGTGGGCTTTGGGTGCTGGCGGTGCCTGAACACTGTAAACCCTTGCAGTTATTCTTGTTGGATGGAGGAACAGGGTCTGATGTTGTAAATTAGTTTACAAATTGTGACGATGGCCCCCAGTCAAACAGGTGGCAAAAAATTGGGCCTTGGGTACTGGCGGTGCCAGAACACTGCAACTCCTTGCAGTTACTCTTTTTGGACGCAGGCACTGGCCCTGCTGTTTTAAATTAGCTTAAAAATGATTATGGCATGCCCCTGTAAACCAGGTGCAGACAAATTGGGCCTTGGGTGTTGCTGGTGCCCTAAATACAAAGAATTATTCTAGATTATGGACAGGAGGAATAGGAGCAGTGGCAGTCTTCAAGGGAACCCAGATCCCTAACAAATTTAATCATTTGCATCAGCATCAGGGGCTTGATAGCTGCTGATCCAGGACTGATTCATTTTTATAAATGTGAGCCTATCAACCGAGTCTGTGGACAGGCGCACTCTGTGATCGGTTACGAACCCTCCAGCAGCACTGAATGTCTTGTTCAGAAAGCACACTGGATGCAGGACAGGCCAGTAGCTCAATTGCATATTGAGCAAGTTCCGGCCAGTGGTCCATCCTCAAGACCCAGTAACTAAGTGGATGCTCAGTTGGAAAGGTCTCCAAGTCTGTTATTGCCCCTATATATTCCTGCACCATATAATGCAGACACTGATGATGGTTGCTTGAACCTATCAGACCTGGGTGCTGAGGACTGAAATTTTTTTTAAAGGCATCACTCAGCCGGCCACCTTCTGCACCACTCTGCCTCTGAACGACCGAAGCTTCAGAAACACGTTGTCCAGGACCAGCAGCAGGACATAACCTCCCAGGGTCTGAAAAGACGTTGCACAAACTTTTCTTCAAGGTATCCTGAAGATATTTCATCCTCTGCACCCTCTGCACAGGCAGGATGAGTTCTGCAACTTTACCCTTGTAACGTGGATCAAGAAGGGTTGCCAGACAGTAATAATCCCTCTCCTTGATACCACGAATCCTAGGGTCTTTTTGCAGGCTTTTCAGAATCAGAGTGCCCATGCAGCGCAAGTTTGAGGAGGCATGAGTGTCCTCTGTGTCACTGAGGATGACATTATCAGGAACTACCTCCTCCCAGCCATGTACAACTCCTTGGGTTTCTGGGGCCTGAAAACCATGATCCCTTGAAGACTGCTGCATATTATACTCCACATCCATAGTGACACAATCCTTCTCCTTCGGCTCTGCAGGAATGCTCTCTGCATAAAGGGGGCCTTGAAAGGAAAGGAAGTCCTCCTCTTCCTCCCTCTGTTCTGCCTCAAGTGCCCTGTCCATGATTCCACGAAGCGTGTGCTCCAGAAGGAATATAAGTGGGATAGTGTCACTGATGCATGCATTGCCACTGCTCACCATCCTTGTGGCCTCCTCAAATGGTGACAGGACAGTGCATGCATCCTTGATCATTAGCCACTGATATGGCAAAAAAAATCCAAGCTCCCTTGAGCCTATCCTGGTGCCATGCTCACAGAGGTACTCATTGATGGCCCCCTGCTGTGCATGCAGCCGCTGCAGCATTGCCAAAGTTGAGTTCCACCTGGTGGGCATGTCCCAAATGAGGCGGTTGTTGGGCAGGTTGAATTCCTGCTGGATGTCAGCCAGCTGGGCACTGGCATTGTATGAACGTCGGAAATAACCACAGACTTTTCTGGCCTGCCTCAGGATATCTGGTAAGCCTGGGTACCTGGTCAAGAAACGCTGCACCACCAAATTCAAGACATGTGCCAAGCATGGAACATGTGTCAATTGTCCCAGTCAGAGGGCAGAGAGAAGGTTGGTGCCATTGTCACATACAACCATTCCTGGCTCAAGCTGCTGTGGTGTCAACCGCCTCTGAGCCTGCCCCCGCAGAGCTGAAAGAATCTCTTCCCCAGTGTGGCTCCTGTCCCCAAGACAGACTAACTCAAGCACTGCATGGCATCTTTTAGCCTGACTGCTTGCATAGCCCCTTGAACACTTAGGGAGCACTATAGGTTCAGAGGACAATTCTGCAGAAGGTAGAAGAAGGTAGAAGAAGAGGAGGGGTGGAGGAGGCAGATGTGGCAAAATCACCACCAGCTTTTTAGAGGTGTGGTGGCGGAACTATTTCCAAAACTGAACCCTGTCCTACATCTTTCCCAGCTGCCAGCAGAGTTACCCAGTGTGCCGTGAAGGAAAGGTAATGTCCCTGACCGTGGCTGCTGGACCATGAGTCAGCGGTAATATGAACCCTGCTTCTGATCGCACTGTCCAACGAGGCCAAAACATTGCCTTCCACATGGCGGTAGAGAGCTGGAATGGCCTTACGTGAAAAGAAATGTCTTTTGGGAACCTGCCACTGTGGGACAGCACATTCCACAAATTCACGAATGGGGCAGAGTCTACCAGCTGAAAAGGCAGCAGTTGGAGTGCTTGCAATTTGGCCAAGCTAGCATTAAGACGCTGAGCATGTGGACGGCTGGGAAAGTATTTCTTTTTACGGTTCAGCACCTAGGGTAGGGATATTTTCCTGCTGAATTCACCTGGTGGTGTACTGCTTGCAGATTGGCTGCAAGTACTAGTTGTGGCACGCATTGCTACACCTTAATTCCTTTCAGTGCAGGTTTTGGAGAGGACTGCAGGTATAGTAGGGGTTGAGATCCCAGATGAGGAGCAAGGAGAAGTCCGCCTTGTTTTCTGGTGTGGGTCCTTCAGGTACTCTTGCCAACGGACTGCATGGCTGGTTGTCATATGTCTTTTCAAGACAGTAGTGCCCAAGCGGCTGGAGTCCTGGCTGCACTTGACCTGCTTCAGGCATAGATTGCAAATCTACTGCACATGTGCTGAAAAATGCCCACATCAAAGAAATTTTGGAAGTTGGTGGGCAGTCATCAGCGCCCTGCACCTGTGGAGCTCCATGGTCTGATGCAATTGGGTGGCTGCCCTTAAGCTGGCCCCTGGAGGACATCCTGCCTTGTTGGAGTTGGGCCTCCTCCTCCTCACTTTCCTCCTCTCTTTTCTCAGGCACCCAAGTACAGTCCGTATCCTCATCATCCCCTCCCTCCTCGTCACTGGGGCAAACTTAGCAGTATGCTGCAGCTGGGGGAACATGACTGCTAGTTTCTTGTCCTTTTGCAGCACCCCCTGTCTCTAGGCTCCCTTCCTCAACCTGGGAACCAACATCGGAGCCTTCAAACTGCTGCACATCCTCCATAAGCATGTAACCGACACTATGGTCGAACAACTCAGGTGACTCCTCCGTGCATGATGGTGGGGCTACAGAAGGAGTAACTGTGGACAAGGATCCATGGAATAGGCTGCTTTGCCAAATGCGCTGGAAGGCAAACTTGTATGAGCCTGGGTGACAGAGGATGAGGAGGATGAGGATGGCTTTGTTATCCACTCCACCAACTCTTCTTCATGTTGTGGCTCAATAGCACGTCCAACAGCAGAAAAAAAGGACAAGCGTGACCCGCCTGCATAGGATGCACCACGTCTGCCACCACCACTTTTCACTGAAGACACAGAGGCTGCTTGCCCTCTTTTAGTGGCCTGGGAGTGTCTGCCTCTCCTTTGTGGCCCCCCTGACATGCTTGTTTTTTTTTAACACCGCACTACACTGTACTATATACCGTACACCCCCGAATGCACTGATATATAGTGTACACGCAATACGCTGCATGTATATCTGGATACATTAGACTGTATATATTTTAAGACACCACGTCAAGTAGTGTGCTATATACCGTACACCCCTGAATGCACCGATATATAGTGTACACTCAATATGTGGTGTGTATATATATATAC
>BLSH010010296.1:259850-280923 GCA_018402905.1 Glandirana rugosa | reverse complement strand
AGGGTCGGACTGGGTCACTGGTGTTGATAGGAAGTCCGTAGGTGCACTCGTGCACAAGAAGCGTGGTCGTACAGGCCGGGTCGTGAAGCTGGCTGGCGGTGCAGTACAGAAGGAGCAGGCAGATGGATGGTCGGGTTCAGGCAGGGTCGTCAACAGGCGGGCAGCAGAAGTACAGGAGGGCTAGGCAGGAGGGTGGTCGTAGGCAGTCCAGGGGTCGGTGCAGGCGGGAATCAGCAAGGTCAGGCAAGCCGGGTCGTAGGAACAGGTAATCAAAGTACAGGCAGATCAGGAACACACACCACACGCTGTAGCTCAGACAGCAGAGTCTGTGTGCTGCTGAGGTGTTTAAATAAGGCAGCTGGGCTCCAATCAATGAAATCACCCTACACAACTGTTAACCCTTAGTGACCCCTGCGCTGGTTAGCAGATCCAAGACATGCCTGCATAGGTGCAGAAAGTCAGCTTTAGCCACAGATTCTCTTCCTAACAGGCTGCTTGCCCTCTTTTAGTGGCCTGGAAGTGTCTGCCTCTCCTTTGTGGCCCCCCTGACATGCTTGTTTTTTTTAACACCGCACTACACTGTACTATATACCGTACACCCCCGAATGCACTGATATATAGTGTACACGCAATACGCTGGATGTATATCTGGATACACTAGACTGTATATATTTTAAGACATCACGTCAAGTAGTGTGCTATATACCGTACACCCCCGAATGCACCGATATATAGTGTACACTCAATATGCTGTGTGTGTGTATATATATATATATATACCAGGCTGTATATATTTTAATACACCAGGTCAAGTGTACTATATACCGTACGTACACCCTGAATGCACCGATATATAGGGTACACTCAATGCGCTGTGTGTATATATATATATATATATATATATATATATCAGACTGTATATATTTTAAGACACAGTGTGTACTATATACCGTACTCCACCAAATGCACCGATATATAATGCACACTCAATACGCTGTGTGTGTATATATATATATATATATATATATATATATATATATATATATATATCAGGCTGTATATATTTTAATACACCACGTCAAGTGTACTATATACCGTATGTACACCCTGAATGCACTGATATATAATGTACACTCAATACGCTGTGTGTGTGTGTATATATATACCAGGCTGTATATACATACATTCGACTCGAACCGGGAGCTCATCCCTATCAGCGATGACTAATTTGCATGGCATTTAATGGATCGAGAGGAATTGGTGTGTGTATATAATCGGGTCTTGTCCAATCCGTAAATATCAAATAAAAAAGAACCTCAGACCTCAAAGGGTTCTTGTTCAGAGGTATATATTGAGTCAGTTGGGTATCACATTCTATAATGTAAAGGTATAAAATTAGTAATATACATAAACAGTTTTTTTAATAAGTAAAGTTCCATATACAAGTACTCCAAATATAATAAGAAGTTTTGTAAAACATATGCTTACAAAATTACATAGACACAGAGGGGTTGATTTACTAAATGCAAATCCACTTTGCTCCACAAGTGCACTTGGAAGTGCAGTCACTGTAGATCCGAGGGGAAGATCTGAAATGAGGGGAAGCTCTGCTGATTTTATCATCCAATCATGTGCAAGCAAAAATGCTGTTTTTTATTTTCCTTGCATGTCCACCTCGGATATACAGCGACTGCACTTCCAAGTGCACTAGTGGAGCAAAGTGGATTTGCCTTTATATGTTTCAATAAAATACTTTGTATTTTTTTACCTACCTGGCCTGTCCTGTTCTAAATCCATGAGGGGTTTGTTTGTGCCTTTTGGTGCTACGTTTGTTTTTATCTGCATGGCATTGGGTGACAGGGCATCCCTATTTTTCCTGCTGTGGGAGGTTTAATCCAAGGGCTCCATATAGCCCAGCCCTACCCTGCTGTTGACATGATGAAACCATGAATGTACTTGGTCCATAAGTGTTTTTATTATAGAGGAGCCAAAGCAAAGAGCCATGTGATGAGCTGTAGCACAGCCAAAACTGATAGTCCCTTTTATCTCTAAAGCATGGCAAAGTTTTCCTTAGGTCAACCACTAAGAGAAAAATTGACTGTCTCACCCGATTTGTTAACACTAACATAATGGCACTAGCGCATCCTCTCAGCCATTCTCGCTATACTGACAAATTGTATATAGTACACTTGAACCTGTTTATTGAGTGCTCTCCTCTGTTGGTTATATTGGCTTCCTGCGTCTGTGGAATGCTTTATAACAATATTAGCTGTGCTTGTTATTAATCATTTTGTTTCTTATAGAAATGGGTACTTTTTCTATATAACATGAGCACATTAGTTATTTGATTAATATATGCTTTATACATTATGGCCATTACAGAAGCAATAAAGACTTTGTTTTGTGTCACTTTTTTGAATATAAATCTTAGTAAAGCCACCAAGTCAAGTGCTGAATTTATGTAATAAAAATAATCAACTGTTATTATAAAAAATGTATTTCCATTAAATGACTTGTTTGCAGTAATGTGATGGCACTAATGAATTTCTCATGCAGGAAGGGGACATAGTATATTCAGGAGGATACCTCAGGCATGCTACAGTGGCTAATTCTCTACAGGTGATCTGTAAGGGAGAAGCTGTGTCTTACAAAAATGAACCAATTGCGCCTAATTTACAAAATATTCTAATTTACTATACCCTCATGGACACAAACGCACAGACTACAAAGAAGTTGGTTTGCTATTTAGCTCCAGCAAGTGAATGTAAGCCAGCTGATCTGTGGTGTCTAAAATAACATTTTAATTCTCTGTAATGTTTCTGTCTGTTAATGTCTGTTAGTGATTTTACTTATTCACTTACACAAAGTGCATACTAATATCATTAAATGTGATGAAAAAAAAAACAGTAAATGTAAAAAAGCCATAATGCATGCTGTGAACATGGAGCACATGTTTTCATACCCTGCCGCTTGAAAAGGTGGTTCCAATGAAAATGCCCATACATTTGCTGCATTTTTTCTATGACAGCATGGCATAAGGGTTTTTTTGACCATCTGCTTTGGTTGGCATATGAGCATTTGAATGCTTAATGAGCTGGTGAAATTATTTATTTTATTTTATTTTCATTTGCAGGTAAAATGTTGAGACCTTAGTGTACCTTCTCAGAACAGATGGCACCAAAGCAGCATTATTTGGATAATCAGCATGCACAGCAAACTAACACTATGCTGGATGCATTAAACATCATCCATGTACTAATTGAAGCTCACAATGCAAGTGAACCAGAATGACTTATTCCTGCTCTTGTTCATTCCATTCAATATACTGTATTAGGCCTGTATGATGTATTTTAAATGACTCTTGGTAAAATTTTCCCTAAAGTGGATTTTCACCCTCTTAATTAAGTTCCCTCCATTTCATCTCTTCTCCTGCCCTGCACATGAATAGTGCTGTTTTTACTTTTTTTAAAAAGAAAAGTGTTCGTACTCTTGCCCTCATGCACACCATTTGCCTAGGATCTTTACCTCAATCTGTAATCAGCAGCGTCTGGAGGACATTGTGGTCACAGAGCGCGGTAGGATGTCATATGACAGCTTCCCAGAACTGGCCTTCTGTGCTGTAGCCGTCATTTGGTGGTTAAATACATCCTGGTCACAACTGGCTGGTGAGAAAAGGGGGCACATTAAGAGTACTTGTCCTGCTCAGCAGTAGCCAATAGTCATCACAATTTCTGGCCCTGCTATCCGCACTCTGCTGCATCTGCGATTTCTATGGGGGGAAGTGGAAGGGCAGGGGAAACAAGTAACGGGTACACCTGGCTCCATTGCCAGCCTGGCTGACCACAACTTACAAATGGCTATTGGTAAAACACTTTGGAAAAAAAATCCTTGTCTGTGATTCTGAACTGTGCAACGCACAGTCTGCAGCCAGCTGATTAGAGAACTGCTTAAAGAGGAAGTAAACCCTGATGGGTTTTACTTTCTCTTTATTGCCCTGCAATGTAAAAGCATCATAGTCTAGTATGCATCGCATATTAGCCCATTATATGGCACTTACCTGCATTGGAAGCCTGCAATGTCCCAGCTTCAGGCCACGTCGATCTTCTACCCCTCTTCCTTCCAGGGCAGCGATCTCTTGCTTTGTGACTGGCCGGAGTCATGTGACATCACGTGATGGTGGGAGCCACCAATCGTGGCACGATCTCAGTGAAGAAACAGCACGAAGGCCACTTCTTCACTGCGCATGTGCCTGATGACGTGGACACAGGGAAGTACATTGTATATCTCCTAAACCGTGCAAGTTTAGGAGATATGCAGTGAACCTACAGGTAAGCCTTATTATAGGCTTACCAGTAGGTTAAAGTGGTTGTCAAGGGTTGACAACCACTTTAATTCAGTCTCTACTTGTGTGTATTTTAGTTGATCTACCTGACCGTATGGTTTCAACAGAACCCCTCATTTTCCACTTGATTAGAGTTTGAACACTGCTGATTGGTATTCTCAATTCCTTGGATATCTTTTTACATCCCTTCCCTGTTCTATACAGTTCAACTACCTTTTCCCACAGATCCTTTGACAATTCTTTTGCTTTCCCCATGACTCAGAATCCAGAAACCTTAGTGCAGCACTGGATGAAAGATGCAAGGGTCTGTCAGGACTCCAGAAACTCATTGCCCTTTTATAGACACACACTAATTACAATCAAACAGATCACAGGTGAGGATGGTTACCTTTAATAGCCATTCAAAGCCCTTTGTGTCAATTTGTGTGCATGTTGACAGGCGTGGCCAACTACCGAGATGTGAGGACGCACACCGTCGGAGCTCTCTCCCTACCGCACAGATCCTACGATGATCCTGCTTACCCAGCTGCCCCAATCCGGGCTTTTGTTCCTCCATATCCTGTCTGGACATCAAGTGGAGTGGGGGATGGTGAAATTCTGCCCGGTCATGGACGAGGCTCCAGGTTTTCAGCCGCCCAGGCCGCTCCATACACAGGGGCAAGATGGCGCCGATCCGCCACAAGGGGACAAGCAGAACCAGCCCTCCACATCTTCCTCAGCAGCACAGCGTGCATTAGGGAAGGGTGAGTCAACATGCATCCCTGAGTATGATCTAGAGGCGTCCCCCATGCTATATCCCCTGAGGACATGAATCCTGAACCCCCTAGCCCAGCAACTACAGCACGGATCCCTGCAGAGCCGACACTGGCTCAGATAATGGAGGCTATAAATAACAGCCATACCTCCCTGACCACACAAATAGACTCCATCAAAATGGAATTCTGTTTCTTAAAACAAGATGTGCACAACATTCAGTATAGAATATCAAATGCAAAACAGCGTATTGGGGACTTAGAGGGTGACACCAGACCCCTTCAAGCATCTGTCAGGGAGCTGCATAGGGCCCAGGAAACCACCATTGACAAATTAACAGAATTAGAGGACCGTTTGAGACTAAACAACTTGCGTTTCCTGAGGTTCCCATAGGGTGCTGAAGGCAAATCCCCGGAGTTGTTCATGGAACGCTGACTTACATCTACATTTGGCACCTCCACCATCTCTCCTCTATTTGCCATAGAACGGGCTCACAGAGTCCCCCTGCGCCCCCCTCCTGTAGGGGCTCCCCCCTGGGCTATGCTGATTAAACTCCTGCACTTTCAGGACAGAGAGGCAATTCTAAGAGCTGCTAGAGATGGAAATACCATAATGGAAATGGTATGACTATTTTCTCAGATTTTTCCGTGGCCACTCAGAAGCAAAGGGCCACATTTTTGGCAATTAAACAGAGACTTAGAGATTTACACCTGCCCTACAGCATGCTTTAAGCAGCAAGATTACGAGTAATATATCAGTGCAAGGCCTACTTCTTCACTGATTCCAAAGATGCCACGCACTGGGCGGACACCCTGGTACCTACTGAGCCGCGGCGCCAAAACCAGCGCACTCCTCCTCGCCGAGTAGGACTCCAGGTCCTTTACCTGCTGCACAGCACTACTCTTACCTTCGTTTTAATATTTCATGAAGAACTGTGCTGATGCGAACACCTTCTTTTGGCACTACATAACTATCCTGACGTTGCTTAACTAGATTGAAAATACAGCTCATGTTTATCATGGCGAACACCTCTGCTTACTAATCCACCCTTTTTCTTTTCCTCTCTTTTTGTGGGGATCTGGGTAACTGGTATTCGATATGGCGGAGTTCGAGGGAGCTTTTTGTCTGTTGCCCTCCTTTTACCTCCATAGTTGTTTCGGTTTGTCTCCTCTGAGAGACGAAGACATGTCCCCCCAGACTTATAGTTCAGGTTACAGGTTTAAAGCTCTCAAGTGTTGGGGTTTGGGGGCCAGGAGGGTTGGGGTGGGTGTTTTAGTTACAAGACTGCTGTTCTCTTGTTCACAGCTTTTTTTTCACCAGGTTATGAATTCTAGGCATACCCAGTCTTCACATACATGGAAAGTAATTGTTTCTACATTTACAGTGAAAATACCCAAATTAGTGCCTTCTGATTGGCAGTGGCAACCTATGCTATTAGGCCCGGAACTAGATACTGTGATACTATTGATATGTACAACCATGTCTAAGTTACGTTTAATCTCTTGAAATGTGCGGGGACTGATCTCCAAGGTGAAGCGATCTTTAATGTTTGAATACCTAGCAAGACACAATCTGCATGTGATCCTCCTCCAAGAAACTCATTTACAGTGTTCTAGAGTAATGGCTCTTAAACGGGCCAAGATAGCATACGCCCTACACTCCACTTATTCCAACTATGCCAGGGGAAACATCCATCCTAATAGCCAAATCTGCTCAGGTGACCATTAAGCATATTAAACTCGATCCTGAATGTTGCTTTGTGATTCTGGTTCTGGAGCACCGGGGCAGGCCCTACACAATAGTCAATTTGTATATACTGCCACCTTTCACCAAGCCGGCATTCCAACGAGTGATGACGGCAGTACTAGGGATGGCGGAGGGCCCACTGATAATGGCAGGTGATTATAATACTGTCCTGAATAACTCCATGGATAGGCTGGATTGTGCTAAAACACCCCCCCATTCCACTATGCTCTTATCTGGAACAATTTGACTTGTTGGAGGCTTGGAGGTGGAGACATGCGGATGTGAGGGAATATTCATGTCATTCTGACACCTATGGTACATTGACGCAAATTGATCTCTGTTTACTTTCCTCTGCACTACTTGATATGGTACGGAATGTTAAAAATCTTCCGATCTCTGATCATGCCCCTCTGCTGGTGGATCTCGACCTAGGAACTGCCTCTTCATTCTGAATGTGGCACTTGAGCCCGCTGTGGTTAGCGGATCAGGCTGTCACTGATCAAGGCCTGGTTGATATGGCCTCTTTCTGGTGTGGTATGGGATGCCTTTAAGGCAACGATGCGAGGCTCCATTGCGGCCTCCATAGGACGTGCCCGGAAGGCATCCCGGTCCAAACTGGCGGATGCTGAAAAGGAACTCTGAGAAGCTTACTCGGTGGCCCCCGCCCAGTATACTCATGCTATCTGGTGTTCCAGGGCTAGGACACTGGATTTGGTGATTTTGGAACGTACCCAGAAAAAGTTACTGTATCAGAGCCAAAGGCTGTTAGAATTTGGCGATAAGAACAGTAGTTTCTTAGCATATTTATCTTGACCGGACTATCAACCCTGTGGTATCCCTAGGATTAGGAACTCCGGGGTTGTTCTGGTGGAGCAGAGTGAGGATATTATGGAAGCATTTAGCAATTTCTACTCCTCGCTGTACTCCACCAGGGCCCACTATACCATATTCGAGTTGGACGACTACTTTTATGACATTGCACTCCCAAAACTATCAGATGACCAAATCGCTATGTTAGACTCCCCCCTGACGGAGGAGGAAGTAAGGAAGGTGATCCAATCCTTTGCCAGCAATAAAACTTCAGGCTTAGATGGGTTTCCTATAGAATGGTACATGCAATATAAAGACTTACTAATCCCACATTTGATGAAGGTTTTCAATTGTGCATTAAAGACAGGACATTTGCCACCCTCTGTCAGAACAGAAGCACTGATAGTGCTCATCCCAAAACCTCATAAGGACCACCTTCTCTGTGAATCTTACCACCCGATTACTTTAATCAACTCCGATGTAAAGATATTGGCTAAGGTGCTAGCTCTTAGATTAAATACGGTGATCACTAGTATAATTGGAGAGGACCAAACAAGATTTATCCCTAGACGTTCCACCTCGATTAACCTATGCAGGATCTTTACCAACATACAGGCCACCCACACCAATATGGGCTCCAGGGCGACATTAGCCCTGGACACTCCTAAGGCTTTTGACTCGGTGGAGTGGCCCTTTTTGATGCAAGTTATGGCTAAATTTGGCTTTGGCCCTACTTTTATCAAGTGGACTCAACTACTATACACAAACCCTAGGGCAAGATTGAGAATAAACAGAATTGTCTATGACTCATTCCCAATTAGGAGAGGTACGCGTCAGGGATGCCAGCTGTCCCCACTGCTATTTGCAGTGGCGATAGAACCACTTGCAGAATTAATTAGGACAACAGGGGAGGTTGTGGGGTTGACGATTGGGCATCTGGAGGAGAAAGTATCTCTATACGCTGATGACATGCTCCTATATTTATCGGATCCCCGATCATGACTCCCCAATCTGTTAGATATCATTGAGAAATTCGGATGATTCTCAGGCTTTCAGGTCAATTGGGATAAATCTATTCTATTTATGCTTGATCAAACAGCCCCACTTGTACTCCCATCTAATTGTCCTCTGCAGATTGTATTGAATTTTAGATACTTAAGAGTTATTGTACTGTACAACAACCCATTTCGCTGTATATTAAGAACAACTTAGATCCCCTTATTAATAGGCTAAGAAGCACGCTAAAGTCCTGGGTCACCTTAACCCTAAATTTCTTGGGCAGCATCAATATTTTTAAAATAATTTTCCTGCCCCGATTTCTTTACATATTGGGTAACTCCCCCATCTATATCCCTAAAAGTAAGTTTTGCGAGATTGACTCAATCCTCAACCAATTTATCTGGGGGGGAGGGGCGGTCCGGATAGCTAAAGATGCATTAAAGCTCCCGGTCGTAAAAAAGGGGGCCTAGCACTCTCTAACCTCCACACCTAGTATGTTGCATCCGAACTAGCACATGATCACTGGTGGTTCTATCCAGAAGCCAACAATGCGGCCAAGGCCTTAGAAGCTGCAATCCTTACCTCATAGGAATCGTTGCAAAATCTAATATATCGCCTATCCACTGGAAACAAAGAAAGCACTAGCATATTATCCATGACTTTACATATATTTAGGCTCTCCAAATTGATCCCGGTGGGGGACGATCAAGTGTTCTTCCCAAACGCCCGCTATGGAGCAATCCAAGACTACCGGAATTCTTCCATAGAATGGACGGGGGATTCTGGTTTAGGCGTGGGGTGAGGCTGATCTCCCATCTGTTTGCAGGAAATATATTCTGATCCTTTGCTGACTTTTGTAGGGATTTCGGCCTCCCCTCCACGACTTATTTCAGGTACCTCCAACTGCGACACACAGCAGCAGCGCAGTTTGGACTGCGTAATGTAGAGTTACAATCTTCCCCACTAGAACGTTTACTGACGGATCCTTCAGACAAAAAACTTATATCCACTTACTATAGCTCTTTCCTTCATTCTACGACAAATAGATCCCAACGAGTGGAGGTAAAATGGCTCTCTGACATACCGGAGTTAACTATTGAATTACTATATAGAGCATACTACACTCTCTCTATGCTTCATCAGCTAAAGAGATTAGCCTCCCGTATCTGCCCGAAATGTTGTGCGGCTGAGGGGGATTTGTTTCACATATTATGGGAGTGCCCGCGACCAGACTATTCTGGTTGGAGGTCACTGCTATGATCAGCTCCATAGCACAAATACTCAACATATGTAACCCCTTGAGGTGCCTACTAGGATACTGTATATCAAGGAAGAAGAGGGTCTTAATAAACATACACAGACTTTTCTTCGTACGACTTTGTTCTATGCAAAGAAAACAATCACAATGAACTGGAAATCTGTGCCCACTGTGTCTTGCTGGCTTACACATATTAATTGCACACTCCCCTTGCACAAATTGACATATGAGGCCATAGGCTGCCCTAAAAAATGTACTAAAATTTGGGACTCCTGGATTAATTCCAACAGTACTATACCAGCACTGCCATAACTGGCCACAGAAGAGGTCCTTGAATGTCACGTTATGGTGATTTATTGGTAAGAGATGCAAAATCATAGATTGACACTTTGTTTCTCCCTCTGAAAGCATATGTACCAATACAAATGTATACTCCTCATAAACTTGCCTTGATGTATATGTTGACTGGTTCCCTTGTAACCACATCTTTCAATTGATGGAGCACCGTTTGCTCTACATGCAATGTGTGTGCTTGTATGTCTGTACTTGTTGTTTGTGCCAAAAAAAAAAAAAAATATTTTACCTTTAAAAAAAATTGGTGTTTTCAGGACAAAATCACCAGGATATGTAAAATTTTGATCAGGGTCATTTGGGTAGTTTCTGTTGCCATTATGATTTAAAAGAGTAAACACAGTTGTTTGATAATAAATGACTCCAGCCAAACACTAACCATGAGTGAAAGAAAAGTTTTTGTGTTCTCATTCATACTCTCTGAAAAATGGCCAAGAAATCATAAATTCTGCCAGGGTATGTAAACTTATGAGCACAGCTGTATATATATATATATATATATATATATATACACTTTGAGGTGCAGAGTCTAAGAGACAGCTGGTCTTCATTAGAGAACCTGATGGTGGGGATGGGCCAGAACCCTAGTGGTCACAATATACTTTGCTGCAAGCTGTCACCAGGTCATAGCACCATGCGGCTGGCTGGAACAGTACTGCTACGGTGTGCAGACTGTCAACAAAAGATTAATCAAAATAGTAGTCAGAGCTAGGCAGAGGTTGTGGACAAGCAGCGGACAAGGGAGTGGTCAGGTTCAAATAGAGGTCATGGTAAGGCGGCAGGCAAACTAAATATCTGGTCAATCCAGGGCAGTGATCCAACAGGAAATCAGCAGTGTAGTATAGCTTTGTGATGGAACGTATGGCACCCCGCTTGGGTGCTTCAGCCAAACAGTGCTTCCTTCTCTCCAGCAGACCGAGAACTAATATCAGCCCTTTCACCCCAAGCACCATACACAGACAAGGAGTTGAGGTAGAACCAAAGGAATGACTATTTATTGAACAATAAAACTAAATATTTACCCAAAACTTCACACAAGGGTTAGATAACAAGCTAAAGTTGACTCAAGGTTAATTTCATCATAAGAACCTCCAAGAGTTAGTCAAATTAGCCAAAAGACAGAAACAATAGGTGTTTTAATTAATGCAATTAACAATGGGAATGCACACCTAGGAGGCACACAATGGGAGAGACACACATAACATAAACTGTGATCCCAGCCCACCACAGACTGGCCGGCATCCATCTACAACAGTCTATGAGACCAACTCATACAATGTTCCAGTAGTCTGATACAGTGGAATTCATTTATCTTCATAGCTTTCTTGAAGGATATTGTTGATAAATATTCCTGTCCCAAGTGAAGGAGCCTTTACAACCCAGTCTGGTTTATTGTCCTTATTCAGAGAATTAATCCAAGCCTCTCTCTCACCATTCATCACGTTGTTGTCAATCATTGGAGAATAATCTGCTCTCTTCATGGGCCATAATCAGTGGGTAGGAGGCTTGCCCCTAGTCCTCTTCAAAAGCTGCTGTCCTGGTTGGGTCTGTCCCATTTCTCCCAATCAAAAGTAGATTAACAAAGGTCCCAGACCTCCACCTGGTCTGGACCTGTATTAGTCGGGCAGAGTCAACCCACATAGGTGGTCACCATGATTTCCATTCTTGGCCACAGGGAACGGTTGTCATCAGTAGGTGTGGGACAGAGGTCATGAACCCTCTGTCCAGCTGCCAGCACTTCAGCGGGGTGGTTTTACCATTCTGGGGCTCGGTCTACTGTTGGGGAGAGGGGCCGACTGCCCTGGCTCCCTGAAGCCATGGACACACTATAGGTGCTAAGCAGAGGCCAGTGGCGCTTTGCCCTGTTGCCAGTGCTTCTGCTGGGAAACCACATCATCTGCTATGGCTAACTGTTGGGAAGGGAGGCTGACTTCCTCCATTCCCAAACTGTGGATCTGCCGCTGGGGAGGGAGGATGGCTTCCTCCTCTCCCGAGTCCTTGCACTGCAGTTGGGGAGATGAGCCGGCTGCTCCATCTCCTGTACTCTTATCTAGCTGCTGAGATAACATTTCTCTGGTGAGGTCTTCCAGGTGCACAGATCTTTGCTGGGTAGGGAAGACAGTTTCCTTCGCTCTGGCTGAAAGCTGGGAAGGGGGGATGGCTTCTTCCACCTCCCTGGTCCTTGGCTTGTCATTGGTCAGGGGGAATGGCTTTTTCCCCTCCCTGCATCTTCCGCTGGGGAAGAAAAACCACCACTTTCCCACCCTGGGCCCCCATAACTGCTGCCTGTGTGGTGCAGAGGTCTGTAGCACTCTGCCCTGATGCCAGCACTTCTGCTGGAGAAGTTTGTTGTGACAAAATCCCATGTCCCTCTCAGTGGTGTGGGAGAAAGGCCAGCTACCTCATCTCTCAGGAAGGCTGAAGCTGCTATTGGTGCTTTGCATAGCTCAGTGATGTTCTGCCCTGATGCCAGCTCTTTTGCTGGGAAGCAAAATGAAAAGTTGGTGACCTTGCACAAATCCTTCAGGGCCAACAATAGTTGCAGGCAGAGGTTAGCAGTGCCCTGCCTTGATGCCAGCTCCTCTGCTGGAGGCTCACTGGGTTGCTCCTCCTCAGGAGAAAAGTCTATTAAATCCCCAGTCTCTGGTCTTGGTGGAGGGGGATAGAGTTTCACTATCTCCTTCTGCCCCGATGCCAGCACTTCAGTTGGAAGCTCAGCAAATGTTACATCCTGCGATGAAAAGTCAATTAAATCCATGCTTTCTGTGATCAATGGCTGGGAGTGAGTATGGCTTCCTCTCCATCCTGGTCCTTGAACTGCCGCTGGGGAGATGATCCGACTGCTCCATCTCCCATACCCTTATCCGGCTGCTGGACAGATGCATTCCTCCATCTAAGCTTATCCTGTGCAGAAACAGGTTCATCAAGGCGAGTCAGCACTTGCTGCATCCGCCATAAGAGCTCTACTTCCATAGCTAGAGGTGGGCAAAGCACACTGTTACTCTGCCCCATTGCCGACACTTCAGTCAGGACAGCTGTTGGCTAGTACTTCTTGATAGCCCCAAGCAAAGGGAGCCCAGCCCTGTTGCTGAGCAGAGTCTAGCAGCCATCTGTAGGTGATCTCCAGCTCCCCAGAGCACTTCTGAGACGTTAAGCATCTGGTCTCTGTAGTCAATGATTACCTCCAAACACCACTCCAGATCGCTCTCAAAGTCAGGGTACTTGGACAATCTCCCGTACAACAGCCCAGGCCACTGTAGCCAAAACCTTCAGTCAGGCTGCCATTCGCTGTCCATGGGTACACTTAGGCTACATACCAATGGAGGACTCTGTAGCTCTCGCCCAACCACATCTCTGCCCAGGCCAGCCTGCTTAACTCAGCTGTCCACTCCTTATGAGGTTGTTCCCCGAATAACAGCACCCCCAATTCATACTGCGATCAGTACCTTTCCTGGATGGAGGGGAGAAATTTTCCCTGGTGGAGCTGCTCTCAGGCTAGTGCTTCCTTCCAGAGTTGCCAGCGGACAGAGTAATACCATCCCAACAGGACCTGCACTGACACTGGTCCCCTGTGGTGCATCCGCATCTCTCGCATCCTCCTTCCAAATTCCTCTACCATGGCAGCTGGTATTTGTACCTCTCACTTCTGCTATCCGGACCTTGGATCCTGGTGGTGGTTTGGATGTCCCAGACTGCAGGAAGCATCCAACTGCTGCCACAGAATGCTTGGGTGCTTCCGCCAAACAGTGCCTCCTGTCCTCCACACTGTTCCAGCAGACTAAGAGCTAATACCAGCCCTTTTACGCCAAGCATCATACACAGACAAGATGTTGAGGTAGAACCAAAAGAATGACTGTCTATTGAACAGAAATACAGGTTTTTATACACTTCAAAAGCAGGTCAGTCACCACATGAACAATAAAACAAAATATTTACCCAAAACATCACACAAGGGTTAGATAATATACTAAAGTTGACACAAGGCTAATCCTATCATAAGAACCTCCAAGAGTTAGTCAACTTAACTCAATTAACAATGGGAATGCACACCTAGGAGGCACACAATGGGAGAGACACACATAACATAAACAGTGATCCCACCACACCACAAACTGGCTGGTACCTGTCTACAACAGTCTATAGGACCAACTCATACAATGCTCCAGCAGTCTGTTACAGTGAAATTAATTTATGTTTATAGATATCTTGAAGGATATTGTTGATATATATATTTCTGTCCCAAGTGAAGGAGCCTTTCCAACCCAGTTTGCTGGAGGGCCACCATATTTTCTCTGACCATTAACCTGTACAAGATTAATATTACTCATTTCCATACACTCCACAAGGAAAGCTTTATTGTTCTCTACCTTCAACTATCTACTTCGTCCTCCTCTTCCTCCACCCACTACTTCATTCACTGCCCAGGAGATCGCCAATCACTTTACTCTGAAGATTGAAACAATTTGTGAAGAGATCTCTGCTGTTCAGATACCTTCCATGCTTCACTACTTCCCTCATTCAACACCGCCACTTTAGATGAGGTTGCTAAACTACTTGCTAACGTCAAACTAACCACCTGCCCGCTGGATCCTGTTCCCTCGCAAATACTATGTTCACCCTCTGACTCGATTCTACACTCTTTAACCCACATCTTCAATCTCTCCCTCTCTTCTGGCATCTTCCCCAACTCTCTAAAACATGCATTAGTTAGCCCCATACTTAAAAAAGTCTTCACTGGACCCAACCAATCCTAACAACCTACGCCCCATCTCCTTGCTCCCCATTTTATCAAAACTCCTTGAACGTCTAGTCTACAACCCACTGCTGAGAATAGCCTTCTTGATCCCCTTCAGTCTGAATTTTGTCCTCAACACTCCACAGAAACTGCTCTTCTAAAACTAACAAACAATCTACTAACAGCCAAAACCAATGGACACTATTCTGTACTCCTACTCTTGAACCTCTCTGCTGCCTTTGATACGGTTGACCACCCACTCCTCCTCCAAAAACTCCATGATACTGGTCTCCGTGACTGTACTCTTCGATGGTTCTCTTCCTACTTAACTAATCGCACCTTTAGCGTTACTTACAACTCTACTTCCTCCTCTCCTCTTCCTTTCTCTGTTGAGGTCCCCCAAGATTCTGTTCTTGGGTCGCTCCTATTTTCAATCTACACCTCATCCCTGGGTCCAATACCATCTGTATGCTGATGACACCCAAATCTATCTGTCTTCCCCTCAGCTCACTCGCTCAGTCTCCTCATGTATCACTAACTTACTAACAGATATATCCGTCTGGATGTCACACCACTTCCTCAAACTTATCTATCCAAAACCAAACTTATTATTTTTCCTTCACCACATGCCCCGTCCCCTAATCTCTCATAATCAATGGCACAACTATCAGCCCATCGCCACATGCCAAGTTCCTAGGCATAGCCCTGGACTCTGAACTCTCCTTTAAGCCCCACATCCAATCACTGTCCAAATCCTGCCTCCTCAACCTCCTCAACATCTCAAAAAGATGCCCCTTTCTAACCAATGACACAACAAAGCTCTTAATTCACTCTCTGGTCATCTCTCGCCTCGACTACTGCAACTCCCTTCTCAATGGCTTACCTCTACACAGGCTATCACCCCTTCAATCCATCATGAATGCTGCTGTCAGACTCATCCACCTTACCAATCGCTCTGTGTCTGCTATTCCTCTCTGTCAATCCCTCCACTGATACGCGTTCACCCAATGAATTAAGTTCAAAATACTCACAACTACCTACAAAGCCATCCACAATTTAGCCCCCAGCTACATCACCAGCCTAGTCTCGAAATACCAACCTAATCATTCTCTTCATTCCTCTCAAGATCTCCTGCTCTCTAGCTCCCTCGTCATCTCCTCCTTTGTTTGCCTCCAGGACTTTTACAGAGCCTCTCCAATCCTATGGAACTCCTTACCCCAACCTGTCCAAGTATAGTCTATGAGACACAAACATGAAAAATCAAAAGTGCTCATTTTAAAGGCTTATATGCAAGCTATTTCCATAAAAAGTGTATGGGGACCTGGGTACTGCCCTAGGGGACATGTATCAATGCAAAAAAAGTTTTTAAATCAATCATTTTCTCAAATGCTTAAAGTGAAACAATAAAAATGAAAATTCCTTTAAATATCATGCCTGGGGGGTCCCCTTAGTCTGCCTGTAAAGTGGCGCATCTGTGATGCCATGTGTAGAACAGTGCCGCGGCAATAATGACATTTCTAAAGGAAAAATGTAATTTAAACTTGCGCGCGGTTGTAATGTATTGCCGACTCTCGGCAATATAGATGAAAAGTCAATGAAAAAGACAGCGTAGGCCCCCCCCAGCTGTCCATACCAGGCCCTTGGGTCTGGTATGGACTTTAAGGGGGACTCCACGCCAAAATTAAAAAGAAATTGAGGTGGGGTCTCCCCAAAATCCATATCAGACCCTTATCCAAGCATGCAGCCTGGCAGGGTAGGATGGAGGGGATGAGCGAGCGCCCCCTTCCTGAACCATACCAGGCCATATGCCCTCAACATGGGGGGTGGGTGCTTTGGGGCAGGGGGGCTTTACGCACCCCACTCCAAAGCACCTTGTCCCCATGTTGATGGGGACAAGGGCCTCCTCCCAACAACCCTGGGCGGTGGTCATCGGGGTCTGTGAGCAGGGGGCTTATCATTATCTGGAAGCCACCTTTAAAAGGGGGCCCCCAGATCCCAAGTCCCCTCTATGTGAATGGGTACCGGGTATGTTGCACCCCTAAACCACAGGAGACAGTTTTGGACAATTCCTTTATTAAAAAAATAAATAAATAAACAATGCCCCGCGATGCAATCCATATCAATCATGGTGCCAAGGAACCGAAAAAATAATAATAAAAAACTCCCACTACTGTCAATAAAAGTCAGTGAGCAAATCAGGAGAGAGAGGGGGTGGGGCCAGGCCACAGCTCTGTGTATGAATGGGCACAAAGAGCTGCAGCTCGGCTTGGATGCCCCATAGCAAGCTGCACGCCACAGAAGGAAGGGGCCAGGAGTGCCGAAGAGGGACCCAAGAAGCGGATGATCGGGCTGCTCTGTGCAAAACCACTGCACAGAGCAGGTAAGTATAAGATGTTTGTTATTTTGAAACAAAAAAAAGAGACTTCAGTCTCATTTTAACATTTCCTATATCCTCAGACAACTCTCTCCTTCCCTTTCACTGGTCCATGTCCCGTGTGGTGTACATGATGATAACAAACAGCAGAGTGACTACTTTTCATCATTAAATAGCTGACTGGCTGGTTACAAGATAGCTTATATCAATTACAGAATTTTGATATTAATTACAGAAAATTGTAAATTAGTTAGTTTAAAGTATCGCTATTGTCCAATCACTTACAATCTTTTCGAGTACCACAAATCTGTTCAAGCCATTTTAAAATGTCTTTGTAGAGTAGGCAATTAATTAATCTCTTTTCACACTTTTTATTCCTAACTCTATGGTATACAAAAGGCATGCAGGTATACAAGAGACAATTGCCTTAAATTTCAGGAGAAATGAGAAGCAGAGTACCAGCAGAAAAATAAAGTACAGGATGCCACGGTTTGTCCAGGATGGGAGCTATATTTACCCACTATATGGGTTGTGGTATCTTTTTACATTTTATTCCAGAAACAGGAAGAACACAGAATTACAAACATGTGTCAAATCACATATATTGATAAAATCATCAAGACCAAAGTTGTTACATTCCAGAGCTGGTACATGAAAGCGGTGTGGTTCATGTGTAGAGATGGAATCCTGATGGGTAAAGGCCCGACATGTTTCGGGATGGACTACCCTTCTTCAGGGGCCAATTAGTAACCCATGTACATATTCCAACACCAGAAGTAGAGGTCATACCGCATATCCAGAGCCACCTCTGAAAGGATGAGAGAGGAACAGAGTCCCCATGTGATGTTAGGAGAGCAGGGAACAGGGAGACCCCCACCGGTCAGGCGCCACCCCGAGGGTTCCGGGTACCACAAGGGCCCCCTGCATATGGCAAAGCCGAAAAGCAGGAGAGACCCTCTATTGGACTGCGTCTCTGCCTCTGCAGCAGCTCGGACCACGCTATCACCCATCCACCCACAGGCTGTGTGATGTCAGTCCAATAGAGGGTCTCTCCTGCTTTTCGGCTTTGCCATATGCAGGGGGCCTTTGTGGTACCCGGAACCCTCGGGGTGGCGCCTGACCGGTGGGGGTCTCCCTGTTCCCTGCTCTCCTAACATCACATGGGGATTCTGTTCCTCTCTCATCCTTTCAGAGGTGGCTCTGGATATGCAGTATGACCTCTACTTCTGGTGTAGGAATATGTACATGGGTTACTAATTGGCCCCTGAAGAAGGGTAGTCCATCCCGAAACATGTCGGGCCTTTACCCATCAGGATTCCATCTCTACACATGAACCACACCGCTTTCATGTACCAGCTCTGGAATGTAACAACTTTGGTCTTGATGATTTTATCAATATATGTGATTTGACACATGTTTGTAATTCTGTGTTCTTCCTGCTTCTGGAATAAAATTTATTTTTTATAATTTCATTGTACTGCCTTTAAAGTCCCGCTATTTGTACTGGGGGAGTACCTTTTCGCTACTACTTGAATGGGATGTTGGCAGACCCCTTTTGATTAGGTTGGGGTTATTTTCATAAATGGTATCTTTTTAAGTACTCACCCATAGAGGGTGAGGGGTTCTGAGGTAGTCCAGTCAAAATAAGAAGACTGATTTCAGTGCTCTCTTAATTGGTAAGTCCTCATTTGGGACCTGGAATTCAGAGGCTCAGAGAAACTTTGGATGGCAAAAAGCCTCCGAGAGATTTTGGATGGCAAAGAGCCTCCGAGAGATTTTGGATGGCAAAGAGCCTCCAAACCCTGATTACAAGGACTTTAGTCCCAAATGGGTTAAACCATCTGCATGAGAGTCCAGAAAAGGAATGAAAAAAGCCAGCAGGTGTCTGTGAGGTAGAGGGGGTGGTTGACTGAAGTAAGAATCACTATGTCTTTTTAATACTACATTAAGTTAAGTAAATGTGAGAGGTGATTGCCCTACTTGGCATGCCTAACAAAGAATCCCCATCTGATATATTTAATTTACTTATATTTTTTAACCCTGGACTAGTAGCAGGGTAGCTAGAACCTGTCCTGTTTCCATGGGCAATGTATTGAGCACAGTTTCTTTGTAGTGGTTGCTTTTGTATGTTTGGATACTGCAATACTGCTTTACTATGCTGAGTGGCGTATCTTGGTTGTGCTAAGATGGTTAAAATACTCCTGTCATTTTACATATTCAGACACGTTTTCTATAACTGTCATTGTTGTTCTGACAAATTGAAGTTTTGATATAGCCCAATAACAGGATCCACTTGTACTCAGCACTTATATATCAATTCACATTTACAGCAGTTTTAGTTAAATATAACATTAGACTTGAAGAGCTCTACAAGAATGTCCTTGCAATTGTACAGTAATAAAAAACAAAATTGCTTCAGAAATCACTGCTTCAATAAAGAAGAGAATGTATACGCTATCAAGTCTAAACAGTACATAAGAGACTGTAATCTTTTGTTTTCCTGCGTAGCAATAAGGGCCAATGAAATCAAAAGACCAACATTCAATACTAGTGATAGCACTTGCATTATAGCTCAATAAATTGAGAGACAATATAATCATCCTTGAGAAAATGCTAATTTCATTTGAAAAAAATTCACGCCAAAATTATATTTATGTTTAATATTGGTTAAACTAGATAGACTAGTGTCTTTTTTTCAACCTGACAAACTATGTAACTATGTTTGTGCATTGAACACTTTTAAGAGAAATGTATTATGGATAGCAAATGGAGTTAAACAAATTGATTTTCAGCATAGCATCCCCTGTAACAATGTATGTTTATACAGACCACCAAAGTAAAAGAAGTTTAAATGTCCCTGTTAGATTGGTAGTCAGTAGAGTTGAGCGAACTTCTGGAAGTTCGGGTTCTGTTGGTTCGGCCAAACTTCGGGACAAAGTCCGGGTTCGGGTCTGGACAGAACCCGAACTTTAACCCGGACCCCGAACCCCATTGAAATCAATGGGGACCCGAACTTTTAGGCACAAAAATGGCTGTAAGAAAGTCCAGGAAAGTCCTAGAGGTCTGCAAAAGGAAGGAAAATGGGGGTAAGGGTCGGACAAGTGCCCTACAAAGAAATGGGGATAGGGAAATAACTTTAAATAATTAAAAAAAAATAACATAAAAAAATCAAAAATGGAGGTGGATGTGGACTATCTTAAAACTGTGTGAGAAAAGTATAAATTAGCGGGGAGAAGCCATATCACTGTTCTATAAACAGTGATATGGCTTCTCCCAGCTAATTTATACTTTTATCACACAGTTTTAATATGATTGTACATTCTACAATCATCTTAAAATTCTGTGAGAAAAGTATACATTAGCCCGGAGAAGCCATATCCCTGTTCTTAGAACATCTGCAAACTGTGTGTGAAAACTATCAATTAGCGGGGAGAAGCCAGATCACTGTTCTAAGAACAGTGATCTGGCTTTTCCCGTAGTGACAAGAATCTTGTCACTAGACCGAAGAGGGGCGATTAACTATCAAAAGTGTGTGTCAAACGTCTACAAGATTCTTGTCCCTATACCGAAGAGGGCCGATTACATATGAAAAGAGTGTCTCAAAATTCTACTAACATCTTACATGTTAGTAGAATTTTGACACACTATTTTCATATTTAATCGGCCCTTTTCGGTCTAGTGACAAGAATCTTGTCACTAGACCGA
>BLSH010010296.1:240925-259840 GCA_018402905.1 Glandirana rugosa | reverse complement strand
CCAGATCACTGTTCTAAGAACAGTGATATCTCATATCACTGTTCTTAGAACAGTGATCTGGCTTCTCCCCACTAATTGATAGTTTTCACACACAGTTAGAAGATAATTGTAGAACAGTGATATCATATAGAAAGAAACTTGCTGACCGAATCACAGCACAGATGGTCGGCGAGCGAGCGTGTACCCCCTATCCCTTGCCGCATATGTGCGAGTGGTTAAACAGTTTTTTGGTTATTTGTATTTATTTCATAATAATTTTATTTTTTAACACTGTTTACATTTTTTACTTTTATTGTTATCACAAAGGGGTTAATAAGCCCCTACTATACGTGATAGCACTGAGCATGATAACATTGAGCAGTTACTCTTTATGGATACATCAGGGGTTTATTAGATTCCTATGTCTCTCCTGACTGAGCATAGAATATGTTTTATTAGCTGTCTACCTGGTCTTGCAGCTGGAATGACAACTCTGAACCTGTGGGTGTTCATAGATAAGTGCTTCCAGGTTCACACTCTGCAGAGAAATATAGGGAACATATGTTCCTCTATGTAGTCCCACTCACCACTAGGGATGGGCCGAACACCCCCCCATTCGGTTGCACCAGAACATGTAAACAGACAAAAGATTTGTCCGAACATTCGAACACTGTTAAAGTCTATGGGACCCGAACATGAAAAAAATCAAAAGTGCTAATTTTAAAGGCTTATATGCAAGTTATTGCCATAAAAAGTGTATGGGGACCCGGGTCCTGCCCTAGTATGTATCAATGCAAAAAAAAAGGAAAAAAGGTTTTAAATCAATAGTTTTTTTTCAGGAGCAGTGATTTTAATAATGTTTAAAGTGAAACAATAAAACTGAAATATTCCTTTAAATAATGTTCTGGGGGGGTCCCCTTAGTCTGCCTGTAAAAGGGCGCACCTATGTGATGTTTAAAACAGTGCCAGAGCAAAATGACATTTGTAAAGGAAAAAAGTAATTTAAAATTCACGCCTGTAATGTATTGCCGGCTTCCGGCATTATACAGAAAAATCACTGAAAAAATTTGCGTAGGGCCCCCCCCCCCATCCATACCAGGCATTTCGGGTCTGGTATGGGTTTTAAGGGGAATCCATGCCAGAATTTAAAAAAAAATTGACGAGGGGTCCCCCTAAAATCCAAACCAGACCCTTATCCTAGTATGCAACCTAGCCGGCCAGGATATGGAGGGACGGGAGAGCCCCCCCTCCTGAACCGTGCCAGGTTACATGCCCTCAACATGAGGAGTATGGGTGCTTTGGGGCAGGGGAGGCTCTGTGCCCCCAACCCAAAGCATCTTGTCGGGACAAGAGCCTCTTCCCCACAACCCTGGGCTGTGGTTGTGGGGGTCTGTGGGTGGGGGGTTTATAAGAATATAATAAGGAGGCCCCAGGTCCCAGTCCCCCCATGTGAATTAGTATCGGTTACATAGCACCCCTACTAATTCACCAAAAAGTGTAAAAAAAGAAAAAAACACAGAAGACAATTAGGGACAAGTCCTTTATTAAAAAAGAAAAAAAATAAGTGTCCCCCGTTGTAATCCATTGTCAATTACGGAGCGCGACGGACCCAAAAAACAAAAAAAGCCACATCAGCTCCTCCTCCATAGGAGGGCTCCCGCCTACTGATCTCGGTTTGTTTTGACAGTTTATTTATAGTGAAGGGAGGGGACATCCGGTGACGTAATTGAGTGACCTGGCCCTCTGATGTCACATGATGTCAGAAGGGGGTGGAGTCACCTGGACATCACCGGGTAGCCCCGCCCTTCACTATAAATAAACTGTCAAAACAAACCGAACGCAGATGGCGGCAGCCCTCCCATGGAGCAGGAGCTGTGAGCGCTGTCTGCAGACTATGCATTATGGGGAGTTTGGCGGTGCCAAAGTCACACCGATAACCCCATACTGTTCTAAATTTGTGGATCGGGCTAACAACGGAAGTTCGGCCCGAGCGTACCATTCGCCCATCCCTACACACCCCTACAAGGTTTATTGTGGTCCTGACAAGGGTCGCTACCTTGTCAGTCCTATAAAAGTATAAATGAAAAAATAACACTGTGCTACTTCACTAGCTGCTATACCAAAATCAATAAAATAAAATAAAGAAGTGTGTCTCTAAGGATCAGTTCAAACACTTCTATTAAACACCACAAACACAAATAAGTAAAATAATATAAAAATAGTGTAGTGCTCCTAAAATATCTAACCACCCTTTTTAAGTTCCCATCTACCTTTTCATACAATTCAAGTACATAAAAATTGCAATCAACTCCAAAACTTCATTGTGCTATAAACCATAAAATTAATATAGTGCATCACACTTAAACGTGCTCTCATGCAAAAATCTTGCTGCCAGTGAATCAATCCATCTCCGCTGTGAAACCACCTCTGTGCCCCTTTTGCATGGAAGCTTACCTCCTTTGGTGGACACCCTCTCCCACCTTTTTTGACAAGGTCAGTCACAGCTCTGTTTATTTTCCTCCCATGGAGAGTCTGTACAATGAGGTATCCTCCTTCTCCTTTGTTGCCCTCGCCATCCAGCTTAATTACCTAGTCTGGTCAGAACCCCGAAGGAAATAAAACAACCAACAAAGTGAGTTGTTTTAAAATGCCAGGACAGTACAAATACTCCCCAAATGACCCCTTTTTGGAAAGTAGATGGTCCAAGGTATTTAGTAAGAGGCATTTTTTTACATACTGTCACCAGTGCAGTACAACGCCCTCATATGTGTGGTGGTGATAAGGGATACTGACTAGTGTTATTATAATCATTTTTTTATTCCATTTTTTAAACATTTTTTCTTTTTTAAAGTTTTTTTTTTTTTTTTTATTCATGCCCTCTTCAGAGTAGTTCAATGTCACCAAAGTGTCACTGTACTACTCTGGGGAATCGGGTTTTTAAAAAAAAAAAAAATAATGTTATTGCTTATAACATTGATGATCACTGATATAAGCAATTGTTTTAACTGTAATGAATAGCTTTCATTCCTAACAGCTTGCTTACAATTGTGATCTGTGATTGGCTACAGGTAACCACATGGTACAGGGTGTCATGTACCATGTGATAGATGTAAGCCAATCACAGAATCACAATAGTAAGCAAGCAGTCATGAACAGAAGCCATGTTTCGTCATAGCGATCATGATGATAGTGGTCCGGTAATGAGCGCCATGATCCTCTGTGTCCACCGGATACATCGGTCATGGGATTGCACCATGGGATTGATAACACTGTTTTAAATTTGAGGTCATTGCACAGGAAGGCATTTCTTGTCACTCAAGCTTTTTTTTACAAAAAAAGACTGGGTAATTATCTCCCTGTAAAGAGGATCTGTAGATAAAATGTGAATGCACAAGTAAAGTAGTAAAAAGTGGTTATAATACACAAATAACTGAATAAATACTGTGGCTTTGTGAGTCATCACTGAATCCCAACCGCTAACTGACAGCTAAAAGGAAAACTCTGTTTGTGCCCAAAATTGTAATAACCTATAATTGTTGTACAATCTATTTCATAATTTAATGGTGTTGAAAATTATTTTTCTATTTCACTCTGAAGCCTGGTATGGCTTTCTAAAACGGGTTACAAATTCATATAACATCAACTATGGCATTCTTACACTGTGTACAGAATGCTCCCAGTAATCACATTTTCCGCTTGTGTCACTGGTGCACTGCTTTTTCCAAGCTCAGAACAGAGTTTGAGGCAAACTCCCTCAGAACTCTCCTTAGAGCAGGGTTTCTCAACTCCGGTCCTCGGGACCCACTAACAGGCCAGGTTTGCAGGATAACTGAAATGCATCACAGGTGATATAATTTGCTGCTCAGTGATTGCAGTATTCTAGTCTGCATCTCCCCAAGGTAATACTTAAAATCTGGCCTGTTGGTGGGTCCCGAGGACTGGAGTTGAGAACCACTGCCTTAGAGTAACTGTAGTAAGCCTTCCATTGTTGGTGAGATAATTGTCAAGTTGGGGTGGATGGAGGGATGCCGAGATGCAGCTCTTGTTTTTACAATGCTTGGACTGATTGTGAGATTGTAGCAGGCTGACCCTCTTATTTAGCCGTCTGTTTGAGCAAGTTAATGCAATGTCCTGTCGTGTAACTGTACAACAGAATTAGAAAAAAAAATCAACAATAAGGTTGCTAAAAAGTCTTGCAATTTATAAAAACGACTTGAGCATTTTTCTTCCCATACAAGTGGTGCTTCACTTTAAACTGCTGTGATATTAGAATTAACACGTCTGGCTGCTGCATAATGAGACACATTAACTTCAGCAGGTTCAAACAGCATGGAAACAGCCATGTGCCACCAAGCCACCATTCACACAGTAGTAGAGGTCTGTAAAGCCTCGTACACACGGGACGACGATCGTGTTCAACACGTCGTACTCACGACCGTTGTATGCAGAATCGATCGTCTGTGGCCGTGCTTTCAACAGTTGAACATATGACGGTCGTTCGTGGGAGTTGTATGTGCAGACTAGAAAACTTGGTCGTGTCAACAAGCTCGCATACGACCGTTGTGTGTAGAGCAGCTGTGTTCAACAAAGTTGTATTGTGCTAAACACGCATGCGCCAAGTCCACTTCAACTAACATGAAATTAGATGAAGGAGCCCAAAAGGTGACGCTACTTCCTCATTATACGCTCGTTCGCGTCATCACGTTCGGCCGGCCGCAAGTTGTATGTACGACCGTCGTGTGCATGTCAGTAGGCTACATACGACCGTCAACGTACGATTCAACACGGTCGTGCGCACGATCGTCGTCCCGTGTGTACGAGCCATTAAGATCACTTCAGCACTTTGCAAAATGTTTTAAAATTCAGCTGTATGACCCAGGTAGTTAGCCATGCTATACATATCCCAGCTGGAGTGGTGCATAACTAATGTAATAATATTACAAATGTATTCTGGTATTCCAGATGTTTTCCTAAGTTCTATCAACTTTGAGCACCTGTTTTTTATAGCAGAAAGTTATTTACAGTACAAGGATGAATTTGACAAACATTACTGAAGTTCTGGGGTGGAATCTGAACTTGAAGTCAATGGGAGCTGAATGTTAAAATCATTTTTTTGTGTAGGATCAACAGGGACCACACACTTTCTTCTGTACCACACCAGTCCACATGCCCTCAAGAATAGTTGTTTGTCTGCAATCAGGTATGACATAGAGGTTGAATTGAAGTCAATCTATCAAGGAAGCTATAATAGACATACAAGCCTGTAGAAAAAACAATTATTAATACAACTGAAAATTAACAAGATGGTGCCTGATCTCATGGTGCAGTTACCAGCAGAAACCATAGGGCAAAATTGAGATGGTAGACTGGTCTGCTAGGTCACCTGGCCAAGAAAGGCACTGATGTTCAGCACTGTGACCAACCAAAACCTGAGGTCCTCTCCAGAGGTTGTAGTGCATGTGTCGGAAGCCCAAACATTTTTTATAGTTCCGGTCAGAATAGGAAAGAGTTATCAGGTTAGTACTTCTGTCTATCTACTCGCTGGGGAGAATAACTCTATATTTGGCCATTGTCACCAGGGTAGAAATTAATGGGAAATCCAAAAATTTACAATTGTCAATTAAACAGGAATAGAGGTGAAATCTTCCAACGAGAACAGATGCTCCAGTGGCAACTTTTTAAGATTTATATTAAAAATACCTGGAAATGGTTCCCTATATCCTGCATCCAAAAAGAGAAAAAAAAGTAATGGCTTTAGATATACTTTAAATACTGTAAATAGACTGGGGCTCAATTTAAGTTTACTCTCTTTTGACCCCCACGGAAAGATTGTTACATGCTTTTTGTATTTATAAAACGCAACATAGTCATCATACTACATTGTGATTTTAAAGCATTTTCCTACCCCACTTCATATTACTGATATGTGCCTGGTGTACAATGTTTTTGTATGAGAAAGTATCCTGTTTGTCCCTGTGAAATCCCTGGTGACCCTGCTAGCCCCCTTGCTTTCCTATAAAAAAACTGACCACACTAAGCAGGAGAACATGTGGTCAGTTATCTAGCTATGCTGGGAACAGCCGTTCACTGGAAATATCAGCGTGCTGTTGCTTCTCCTCCCCCAGGTCTTATGCAGCTGAGAACAGAGGGAATGTGATCACTTATAAAAAAGGGAAAATTATGTTTTTTTTTATGCCCATATAAAAATGTTTTGTGTTTCATTTTTTATTTTAAACTGAATGGGTTGTTTTACAAGGTGGTTGTTTACAATAACTTTAAAGCAGTGTTAAATTCAAATACATGCATTTATTATATTGCAGCATATCAATTCTCAGCTGTGATGGCTGCATTCATTTTCTAATGTATCAGTTTGCATGGATGAAACAAACCACTTAATACTGACAGGGGTGATTAAAATGATCAGCTTTCATGTTTTGTTAAACCCCCCCCCCCCCCCCAAGACTGACAACCTCCAGAATCATGTCTCACTAATACAGGAGGTGTGTTACTGGCCAGATAACCAGGTGAAAACAGAGGGGATAAGCTAAAGAAAAGACAAGTAATGCAGCCTCTACATCTAATGGTTAGTGGGCTGCAATATAATACAATTTTGTTTTTTGCTGCTGTAATATGTTACTTCTTTAACTGCTTCAATATATATTTTACATGGGAAATGTCATCTGCAAAATTCTCTCTCCTCTCCCATAAGCATGAAATGCCATGACATGAACTTTGATAGCAAGCTGCATGTGACCTTTCAGAGTCAGTCGGTAGTGCTGGGTATAAACTGTCTCAGTATGCACTCTGCCAGTTAGGGACTGTTCATATAAACATAGATACAGACAGGCAAAAAATTTCATATGGTGGAAAAATCTGATCCCATTATATTTATCTTACCAGCACTCCTCCACCACTTCTTTCCATCCTGCAGTTGGCGACAATACTTGGTACTTTTGAATATAGAAGAGATGTGACCTCTTCTCTTGTGAGAGTGCTCAGGTGTAATAGACAAATGCTAGACCCAAGCACAGCTCAACCTTAACCTAGATTTTCGCTCCCCATCTTCTCCCTCAACCTAAGCTAATCTATACTACCCCCCTCACAACCAAAATAGTGTTTACAATCTGTCTGACAAAGTTTTCTTCAACACTAAAGTCTCCCTAGACTCCCCGGACTGGATATTGAGAATGGAGCTCTGTACACATAATTCAATTACATAAAATAATTTTCATTGGACAGTCTATAAACACCAATGGAGATCACCAGTGGGATCCTTATGGAAGTATGGAAGTAGATGTAGGGAGGGGTTTGATGCCAAATAGTTTAGAGGGACTTGTGGAGTGATCAATGATAGTTTAGGTTGGGGGTCGGCAATCTGTCAATCATAATTTACCCATTGATTGTGGGCAGGTGACCAGGAGAGTGTGTCCCTTCTTTGCCAACACCCAGAACTGTGATCATTCATTACTGAAGCATAGTAAATGAACAGAAAAAACGTGCAGAGCTCTTCCTGTTCATTCTGCTCAGCTGAGGCTGCAGAGAGAAAGATTGAGGATGGTGTCTTCAATCAATTTCTCTGTCTCAAAAGTGAGACATCAGGGGTATGTTTAGATCCCTTAAGTTTATATTTTTAACGTGATGTTTGTTTTATTACATCTTTCTAAGTTTTTCTTACTATTTAGTTAGACTTTGCTAGTTAATTTCTTTTTAAAAAAAGGGTGCTGAACCCTGGTTATCTTTGATCTCCCATGTTGTTCAGATGGATCTCCACCTCTAAAAGATTGCCTACCCCTGGTTTGGGTTAAAGTACAGTTTTTTCCCAAAGTAACATGGTCGTCTTGAAGGTGTGTTTGGGGTCATTATCACGTTGGAATACTGCCCTGCGACTCAGTCTCTGAAGGGGGGGGGATCATGCTCTGCTTCCGTATGTCACAGTACATGTTGGCATTCATGGTTTCCTCAATGAACTGTAGCTCCCCAGTGCCAGTATCCAGCCCCAGACCGTGACACTCCCACCACCATGCTTGACTGTAGGCAAGACACACTTGTCTTTGTACTCCTCACCTGGTTGCCGCCACACACGCTTAACACCATCTGAACCAAATAAGTTTATCTTGGTCTCATCAGACCACAGGACATGGTTCCAGTTCTTAGTCTGCTTGTCTTTAGCAGACTGTTTGTGGGCTTTTTTGTGCATCATCTTTAGAAGAGGCTTCCTTCTGGGACGACAGCCAAGCAGACCAATTTGATGCAGTGTGCGGTGTATGGTCTGAGCACTGACAGGCTGACCCCCCCCACCCCTTCAACCTCTGCAGCAATGGTAGCAGCACTCATATGTCTATTTCCCAAAGACAACCTCTGGATATGATGCTAAGCAAGTGCACTGAACTTCTTTGGTCGACCATGGTGAGGCCTGTTCTGAGTGGAACCTGTGCTGTTAAGCTGCTGTATGGTCTTGGCCACCGTGCTGCAGCTGTTTTGGGGTCTTGGCAGTCTAGGCTATCTTTATGTAGAGCAACAATTCTTTTTTTCAAGTCCTCAGAGAGTTCTTTGCCATGAGGTGCCATGTTGAACTGCCAGTGACCAGTATGAGAAAGTGAGAGCGATAACACCTAAATTTAACACACCTGCTCCCCATTCACACCTGAGACCTTGTAACACTGAGTCACATGACACTGGGAGGGAAAATGGCTAATTGGGCCCAATTTGGACATTTTCACTTAGGGGTGTACTCACTTTTGTTGCCAGTGGGTTAGGCATTAATGGCTGTGTGTTGAGTTATTTTTAGGGGGCAAATTTACACTGTTATACAAGCTGTACACTCGCTACTTTACATTATAGCAAAGTTTCTTCAGTGTTGTCACATGAAAAGATATAATAAAATATTTACAAAATGTGAAGGGTGTACTCACTTTTGTGAGATACTGTATATTCAACCACTAGATGTCCATTGTCTGACATCATCAGCCCACTTCCTCTGAGCTTAGTATGTCATGAGCCTGCCCCACCCTGTGACTAGAAAGTGATAAGAGTAGATGATGTGCTCATCACTCTGTCTCTCTGCTTTCTCTTCTTATCAGCAGTCTACTTGTAAGGACATGGACTGATTGGCTCCTTGTGCTGCTTCTTTCAGTCCTACTGTACATGGGGCCGCAAGAGGCTGATATTAGGTCACATTTAGGTACATGCAGTACTCTGCTTGTATTAAAAAATGCATCTAATGATATATTAATAAATACGGAGCTGCAATATTTTGTGTTTGTTGTAGTTCTTTTGTGTTAGCTAGGTAATACTGTAATAACCTTTTAACTGCTTTCCATCGTATTGTCAAATGACAGGCAGGCAGGAGCACTCTTGTTCTGGGAGGATGTCATATGACATTCTGCCACTTTCATCAGGCTTGCGCGCCGGGGGGAGGGGGGGCACGGCGCATCACTTATCCTGGTAAAGAGCCGATGACGAGGCTCTTTACCCATGTGATCAGCTGTGTCCAATCATAGCTGATCACATGTAAACAAGGAAATGCCAGTTATCGGTATTCCTCTCATCACGCTGACAGCGCAAGAGGAGAGGAGAGCTGATCAGTGGCATTTCCCCACAGGAGAGATCTGCACAGATAATCAGGGCACTGATCATCAGTGCCCTGGTTATCAGTGCAGACCCATCAGTGGCCATCAGTGATGCCAATCAGTGCCCATCAGTGATGTCTGTCAGTGCTTCCTTTCAGTGCCCATCAGTGCCTGCTCATCAGTGTTGGTTATCAGTGCCCATCAGTGCCACCTATCCATGCCACCTATCAGTGCCCTTCAGTGCCACCTATCAGTGCTGCTTATCAGTGCCCATCAATGCTACATATTAGTGCCTCCTTATCAGTGCCCATCAGTGCTGTCTCACAAGTGCCTATCAGTGCCGCCTTATCAGTGCCCATCAGTAAAGGAGAAAAATTACTTATTTACCAAATGTTCATAACATAAACTAAGAAAAACATTTTTTTTGTCAAATGGTTTGGTCTTTTTCCGTTTGTTTGTTTAGCAAAAAATAAAAAACCCAGTGGCAATTAAGTAAAACCAAAAGAAATCTCTATTTGTGTTAAAAAAATGACAAAACTTTTGTTTGGGTACAGCATTGCATGACCGTGCAATGGTCATTCAAATTGCAACAGCGCTGAAAGCTGATAATTGGCCTGGGCAGGAAGGGAGTGAAAGTGCCCAGTAGGTGAGTGGTTAAAGATTGACACTTATTTGCCATATGGAACAGATCATCTGAACATCCATATGGCACTTTAAAACCCTAACTTTTTATCTACATGATGCTGCAACTCTGGCAAATAAGAAGTTAATGCCACACTAGCAAATCCTTGAAAAACACAATGCTTTATCTAGACTTTTACAGGTAGGGGTCTGTGAACGCTTATGACAAAACCAAGTGAGTGTAGCCGTTTCTTCTCTTCCCAAGGCCAGCTTTACTGAGGCATAAAAGAAGCTTGAAATGCACAGATTCTCTGTCAGTGGGTGAGCAGTGAAGTACTTTCAGCTGTTGGAAGCAAGGTTATGACAGCGGCTTGCTTTTGATTTATTATTCTGAATATTGAATAGTAAAGGTATATGCATCATCATGCATATCATTTAAAAAATAGCACAAGTTTACAATTACAAAATAAACCAAAATAAAATAGATGCTCTACCACAGAGTCTTTGCTGTAAGGTGCTACTTATTGTGAACGAACATGATATGTTTTTTAAAAAAGTTATTTTGTATTTTACCTTAATTATCATCTGGAAACAATTACTAGATTCTAAGTAGCTTTAGTATTGCACAAAACAGCAGCAATTTGTCCCTGCATTACCTGAACATTATTATTGTACTGAGGTGTACAGTGAGTGACAATGAAGTGCTTATCTTCACATGTAACAAGTAACAATCTTCGTCTTGGCAGGGGTGTCACTATATAAAGCTTATCCCAAGAGTGAAAGCCTATTTAACAGAGACAAATCTCTACCATGATTGTACTGCTTCCAATATTCCTGATTCCTCCACGTAAATTTATCTTTAGTTTGATTTTAGGATATTTAAGAATATACTAGCTGAGGTAAATCACTGAAATATTGTTATGAAAAACAGCCATAAAATGGGTCAGTCAATGAGATACGGAATTTGCTTCAATTTCTGTCCCGCGCTTGAATACAGACTTGTTGTCTTAAAGCAGAATTCCGCTCACATTTTTCACTCCTCACCATGCAGCACTAATGTGCATCCTTAAAGTGGTAGTAAACCCTCCTATCATTTTCAGCCAAGGAAGCTGCCATCTTGGCCTCTGTTTAATCTACAACTGCCATGATGCTGCACATGTGATCAGCTATGACACCAGCCATTGGATGGTTTGACAGTTTGGTTTAGAGCACAACCAATGAGAGAGTTAGGTTTCCGGCACATGCCGGAAATGTGACTGTTTTTTAACCTGTTAAATGCAAGGGTTTACTACCGCTTTAAAATAAAATGGCAGTTTATTATTTTTTTTCTGTTTACTTTCCTGATTTATGCCTATATCTAATTTCACTTCCTCCTTTAGGGGCCGTGATGCCATACGTCCTTTCCGGCTTTGCAATGGCTCCTGGGAGATCTTGGTCAGCTTGACATGGCGTTGCTCCCATAACAGCAATGTCATGTCAAGCTGACCAAGATTTCCCATAGACTGCAATGTTAATTATTACTGGAGCTGTGCCATGTCAAGCTGAACAAGATTGCACCGCACTGCACATGGTAGCCAGCATGCACTGAATCCAGGAAGAAGGACACTGCGGCTTCAGATACCCATACTGGAGATGACCACACTGCAGGAACTTCATAAAGTAAGAAAACGATGCTGCACAAATAGAAAACTGGGCATAGTTTACAACATACCTTTGATAAATTACATGAGGCATGAGCATTCTAGGGCTATTTTTATCTTAAAAGTCATATTTATGTAAAAGGGAACGTGGCTCCAGGTGAAATGATTCTCCCTCTAATGACTGGGTGCTGGTCCAGTTGGCGGTCTGAGTATGATATCCAATATATGAGAGAAGATGACCACACTCCATATTGTAGAGGATGAAGAACTTTATTCCATAAAATCCAAGAAAATATCAAAACATCAGGATGCAGACAGACATCAGCAGGGTTGATGCGTTTCACGAAAAACTTTGCTTAGTCATAACCTATTTATTCTGGTTAGTCTGGTTATAACTAAGCAAAGTCTTTCGTGAAACACATCAACCTGGCTACTATCTGTCTAATGTTTTGATATTTTCTTGGATTTTATGGAATGAAGTTCTTCATCCTCTACAATCTGGAGTGCAGTCATCTTCTCTCGTATATTGGATATCATGCTCAGACCGTGAACTGGACCAGCACCCAGTCATTAGAGGGAGGATCATTTCACCTGGAGCCGCGTTGCCTCTCCTTTACATAACATGTTGTTTTTCAATGATTTATCCCAGTTAGTAAATTTTACTGGCGGCACTCCAGGCTTAATGCAATATAAAAATTTATTGAGATACCAAAACGATCATCCAAGGATAAACATAGGAACTGGATACAAAAAATAGGTTACCTATTTTTTGTATCCAGTTCCTATGTTTATCCTTGGATGATCGTTTTGGTATCTCAATAAATTTTTATATTGCATTAAGCCTGGAGTGCCGCCAGCCTCATTTCAAGGTAACTATTTGCATCTGTTGCAGCAACAGGGCGAAGCACCCAGGTATCAGCAATTTACCACTATGAGTGCAGGATTCTCCTGGAGCAGCTGAATGGTATTTAGTAAATTTTACTGCTGTGTGCCTGCTATAGGGAATTCACCCCTTATATTTGTCTTGGAGATCATTATCCCTTAAGATGATGGGAAATCTACAATTTTGTTTCTGGGACAGGACATGACAAAACATCCTACCGATGAGCTATAGACAGCAAATAAATAAACAGACAGGGGTTCTAAAAGCTCCATACTCCATTCCCCCCAAAAAACTTGCTGTCTGATAAGCAGCAATCTGTTTGTGTACTGGACTTATTATTTAGATGAGTCCAAGCGCTTACTGATACGTTAAGAAAGGCAGTGCAATATTCAGGATGTCTACCAGCTGTGATAAAATCAAAGGTTCCTCATTCCCCACCACACTGAATGCCCTTTTGATGTTTGGAAACATATGCCCATTGATGACTACATCATCACCAGATCCCCACCCCTCTTTCTCATAATGTATTCTATAGGGCTGATTTACTAAAGCTACCGAGCATGTTCACTTACAAAGTGATTTTTTACTTATGGAAATCCAGTTAGTGAATGTTTAAAGCTGTAGCCTGTAAGGTTCAAATACACATTTAGACTAGAGGGAATGGAATAAGCACAAATACTTCCCGTGTTGCCCTAGGAGCCAGTTCTCTTCTCTACACTTTGATGTTCTCTGTTATGTGGATGGGCCCTCTGTGAGTTCACAGACAATACAGGACTAATGGTCCTGCATTGTATGTGATGACATTTTAGAACCTACAGCTGGAGGAGCAGTGAAGAGAAGTAGCTTTGTTGGACTGATCATACAGCAGGGAAGAAGCCTGTGATAGCAAAGAGTAAGGTAATATTGCTTATTCCTACTCCCCTAGACTAAATGAGTATGCAGTATGAGGAGGAACCTATTGCATGGTTAATTTGAACAACTGATCAGAGTCGAGCTTTAAGTGAAAAGCCTCCACTTCTTTAGAAAGTCATCTCCACTAGGTTGTGTGTTCAATTAACTTTTTTTTTAGCAATAAGCTGTATCCTAACTATGACTCATTGAATACACCCAACAAATTTGAAAATAGGACATTACTAGACATTTGTTCACAAACCTCTGAAGGTTTTACTTCCTCAAATCAGAGCCTTCTGCAAAGAACAGTACGCAGCATAGTAATGATTTTACTAAATTCTCCTGAAATTCTAAGCTAGAGGCAGCAATGTCTTAGATCTCACACTACATATATGCAGCGATGAAGCTGCAGGCACAGAAGTGCATGGGCATGCTCCATATGAGAAAGTGTACTACTATTTTTCAGAAGAAATTCCAAAGCTAAATTTTTAGGGTATTGATTAGACATAATTACCATTTATAAATGTTCTTTATAAACTAAGCAACTCTTCACTTTTCAAATTGAGCTCCACTTAAAAAAACACCTAAAACCACCTTCAGCACTACAATTTTGTCTTTCCCTTTAACTCCATTGCATTTGGCTTATAGGCGGAATTATGCAAACAGACATATTTTGTTTATGTCTTTTCAGTACTATTACAACTACTATTACTTTTCACTAGGCAACAGCACTGCTTCCTTTTGCTAAAAAGAATAGCAATCTTTTATTTACATAGGACTCATATAATAGAGAGCTTTACAATAGTAAGTACACTGCTGAGAAAAACTAAATGGAAAAACTGCATATGGACCTATCTCAAATTGGTGTCTCATCACTTCTCACAATTCAGACAGAAGTTGCTAAATCCTTACAACTCAGTTCTGACTTCTAAGTTCTGACAGAAGCTGGTATGCCCTCACTTTTAGTATTTGGTATGTCCTTAGTTTTCTGTTCAAGAAGTAATTTGGTTTGATTTACTAAAACTGGAGAGTGCAAAATCTGGTGCAGCTCTGTATAGAAACCATTTAGCTTCCAGGTTATTTGTCAAAGCTTAATTGAACAAGTTGAAGTTAGAAGCTGATTGGCTACCATGCACAGCTGCACCTAATTGTGCATTCTCCAGTTTTTGAAAATCAACCCCTATGTGTCTTCACTATTTGGTTCAGACAGAAGTCTGTGTGTCCTTGTTGTTCAGTTTAAGCAGAAGTTTGTGTCTTCACTTCTTGGTTCATGCAAAAGCCTATGTGTCCTCACTTCTCAGTTTTGCAGAAGTCTGTGTGTCCTAACTTTTCAGTTCATGCAGAAGTCCATGTGTCCCCACTTCCCAGTTCTGGCAGAAGTCTGTGCATCCTCACTTCTCAGTTCAGAAAGAAGTCCATGTGCCCCCACTTCTCAGTTCTGGCAGACGTCTGTGCATCCTCACTTCTCAGTTCAGAAAGAAGTCCATGTGCCCCCACTTCACGGTTCTGGCAGAAGCCTGTGTGTCCTCACTTCTCAGTTCATTCAGAAGTCTATGGCTCCTCACTTCTCAGTTTGTTCAAAAGTCTATGTGTACCCACTTCTCAGTTCTTGCAGAAGTCTGTGTGTCCCCACTTCTCAGTTCTGGCAGAAGTCTGTGTGTCCCCACTTCTCAGTTCTGGCAGAAGTCTGTGTGTCCCCACTTCTCAGTTCTGGCAGAAGTCTGTGTGTCCCCACTTCTCAGTTCTGACAGAAGTCTGTGTGTCCCCACTTCCTAGTTCTGGCAGAAGTCTGTGTGTCCCCACTTCTCAGTTCTGGCAGAAGTCTGTGTGTCCCCACTTCTCAGTTCTGGCAGAAGTCTGTGTGTCCTCGTTTCTCAGCCCTGGCAAAGGTCTGTGCATCCTTTTTTATCAGTTCAGGAAGACGTTTGTGGGTCCTCACTTCCCAGTTCTGGTAGAAGTCTGTATGTCCCAACTTCTCAGTTCTGGCAGAAGTCCATGTGCCCCCACTTCACGGTTCTGGCAGAAGTCTGTGTGTTCTCACTTCTCAGTTCTGGTAGAAATCTGTGGGTTATCACTTCTCATTTCTGACAGAAGTCTTTGTGTACCCACTTCTCAGTTCTGGCAGAAGTCTGTGTGTCCCCACTTCTCAGTTCTGGCAGAAGTCTGTGTGTCCTCGTTATTCAGCCCTGGCAAAGGCCTGTGCATCCTTTTTTATCAGTTCAGGAAGACGTTTGTGGGTCCTCACTTCCCAGTTCTGGTAGAAGTCTGTATGTCCCAACTTCTCAGTTCTGGCAGAAGTCTGTGCATCCTCACTTCTCAGTTCAGAAAGAAGTCCATGTGCCCCCACTTCTCAGTTCTGGCAGAAGTCTGTGTGTCCCCACTTTTCAGTTCTGGCATAAGTCCATGTGTCCCCACTTTTCAGTTCTGGCAGAAGTCTATGTGTCCCCACTTTTCAGTTCTGGCAGAAGTCTATGTGTCCCCACTTCTCAGTTCTGGCAGAAGGCTGTGCATCCTCATTTCTCAGTTCAGGAAGAAGTCTGTGTGTCCTCACCTCTCAGTTCTGGCAGAAGTCTGTGTGTCCTCACCTCTCAGTTCTGGCAGAAGTCTGTGTGTCCTCACCTCTCAGTTCTGGTAGAAGTCTGCGTGTCCCCACTTCTCAGTTCTGACAGAAGTCTGTGTGTCCCCACTTCTCAGTTGTGGCAGAAGTCTTGTGGGTCCTTGCTTCTCAGTTCTGGCAGAAGTCTGTGTGTCCTCGTTTCTCAGCCCAGGCAGAAGTCTGTGCATCCTCTTTTATCAATTCAGTAAGAAGTCTGTGTGTCCTCACCTCCCAGTTCTGGCAGAAGTCTGTATGTCCCAATTTCTCAGTTCTGGCAGAAGTCTGTGTGTCCACACTTCTCAGTTCTGGCAGAAGGCTGTGTATCCTCCTTTCTCAGTTCAGTAAGAAGTCTGTGGGGCCTCACCTCCCAGTTCTGGCAGAAGGCTGTGTGTACCCACTTCTTAGTTCTGGCAGATGTCTGTGTGTTCTTGCTTCTTAGTTCATGCAGAAGTCCATGTGTCCTCACTTCTCAGTACAGGTAGAAGTCTGCGTGTCCTCTCTTCTTAGTTCATGCAGAAGAACATGTGTCCTTACTTCTCATTACAGGTAGAAGTCTGTGTGTCCTCGCTTCTTAGTTCTTGCAGAAGAACATGTGTCCTTACTTCTCAGTACAGGCAGAAGTCTGCGTGTTCTCAGTACAGGCAGAATCTGTATGTCCTTACTTCTCAGTTCAGAAAGAAGTCTCTGGGGCCTCACCTCCCAGTTCTGGCAGAAGTCTGTGTGTCTCCACTTCTCAGTTCTGGCAGAAGTCTATGTGTCCCCACTTCTCAGTTCTGGCAGAAGTCTATGTGTCCCCACTTCTCAGTTCTGGCAGATGTCTGTGTGTCCCCACATCTCAGTTCTGGCAGAAGTCTGTGTGTTCTTGCTTCTTAATTCATGCAGAAGTCCATGTGCCCTCACTTCTCAGTACAGGCAGAAGTCCATGTGTCCTCACTTCTCAGTACAGGCAGAAGTCCATGTGTCCTCACTTCTCAGTTCTGGCAGAAGTCTGTTTGCCCCCACTTCTCGGTTCTGGCAGACGTCTGTGTGTCCCCACTTCTCAGTTCTGGCAGAAGTCCATGTGTTCACAGTTCTCAGTACACATAGGAGTCTGTGTGTCCTTGCTTCTTAGTTCATGCAGAAGTCCATGTGTTCTCACTTCTCAGTACAGGCAGAAGTCTGCGCGTCCTCACTTCTCAGTACAGGCAGAATCTGTATGTCCTTACTTCTCAGTTCAGGAAGAAGTCTGTGTGTCCTCACTTCTCAATTAAGGCAGAAGTATATACTGTATGGCCTTATTTCTTAGTTCAGGCAAACATTTATATCCTTACTTCCCAGTCAAGGAAGAAGTCTTTGTATTCTTACTTCTCAGTTCAGGAATATTTCTGTGTGCACCCATTGCTTGTGTCCCTACTTCTCCAGCTCAGGCAGGAATCCATACATCCTCACTTTTTGTTTCAGGCAGAAGTCTGTGCAGCCTCACTTTTCAGTTCATGCATAAGTATATATGCTGGCTTCTTGGTTCATGCAGAATTCAGTGTGTCCTCAATCCTCAGTTCCAGTAGAAGATGTATAATATAAAAATATTCTCATCTTTTCAAACACAAGCGTCATTATTCCACTCCCTTTTTACCGTGATTCATTCAGTCTTCATGAATTCCAAACAATAGGGTGAAACAATGATGTTAGTTTGCATGGCCTTGCTCACCCTACCATAATATCTGGGTAGATGAGTCTGGTGGTGAATATACCTATGCATTGGCAAGTGCTATCCTCCCCCTGTCCCATGATGTGTGGATGTCATTGAGATTTTTTTTATGATACATTTAATCTACAAAGTGTGGAGATATTACAGCAGTTACTATTACCACATTAAAGCATCTTAAGACAAGGTTGATATTTCACCACTGGACATTGCATTGTCCAATACTCAAAATAGATATCTTGGAGCTTGAATCCACTTTTATCTGGGTCCTGGAACTGACACACCTGCAAATCTGTGCAATCATCAGTTAAGGATGTTATTGAAATAAAAATTATTTTTGTGGAGACATTTAAACTGGGTCACAGTTTTCCTTCTTTTTATATAAATTTGTCCCCTGCCCACTAAATAATCTATAGTGATTTTAGAGGATAGTAGTATGTCTTTAAATGTATTCCCATGTTGTGGCAGGAAAAAAAAATCCACATGTCCCCCACTGCTTTAGTATAGGTGTGACTGAACTGCTGTATTATTAGCATCTGATACTATTGCTGCTTGGAGCTGCTGAGCATTTTTAGCACAATGCACGGATCCTTTAAGTAAAGTAAATTGGACGGAGTCTCTGGAAAGGTTAAGGTTTCGTTACCCAGAGGCTCCGATTCGACGTAACACGATTTTTACGAGTCGTCGAGGTTCGTCGTTATCATAGTCTACGATTATTATGTCGTCAAGTCAGTGTGGATATGATTTCGTCACCCCCTGTACACCTAAAAAAAAAGGACGGTGTTGTACCCTTATGTAAATTTCTGTATGATGATAGGAGATTTTAGTGATATCTAATAAATCACCCGTCCCCTGTTTAAATATATTTTTCTTCCTTTTGACACTGGGTCAAATTTACAGAGGTGTTTTTATTAAAAATAAAGTTATTGTAGGAATTGACTACTAACGTGTCTAAACGTCCACACAGTCAAGGTCCTGGGTCTATTTTCACCTAAGTTCGAGGTTCTATAGATAAAACTCATAACCTGTTACGTTACAGGTCACCACTTTAT
>BLSH010010296.1:184228-210923 GCA_018402905.1 Glandirana rugosa | reverse complement strand
TTCTATAGGGAGAGGTTCCTGCTGGTGCTGGGAGGGACAGATTATTGTTCTAAAATCATCTCCTATTGCTATAGGGAGAGGTTCCTGCTGGTGCTGTGAGGGACAGATTATTGTTCTAAAATCATCTCCTAGTTCTATAGGGAGAGGTTCCTGCTGGTGCTGTGAGGGACAGATTATTGTTCTAAAATAATCTCCTAGTTCTATAGGGAGAGGTTCCTGCTGGTGCTGGGAGGGACAGATTATTGTTCTAAAATCATCTCCTACTGCTATAGGGAGAGGTTCCTGCTAGTGCTGTGAGGGACTGATTATTGTTCTAAAATCATCTCCTATTTCTATAAGGAGAGTTCCTGCTGGTGCTGTGAGGGACAGATTATTGTTCTAAAATCATCTACTGTTATAGGTAGAGGTTCTTGCTGGTGCTGTAAGGGACAGATGGTTGTTCTAAAATCATCTCCTACTGCTACAGGGAGAGGTTCCTGCTGGTGCTGTAAGGGACAGATTATTGTCCTAAAATCATCTCCTAGTTCTATAGGGAGAGGTTCCTGCTGCTCCTGTGAGGGACAGATTATTGTTCTAAAATCATATCATACTGGTGTAGGGAGAGGTTCCTGCTGTTGGTGTGAGCGGTGCATTTCTTGCGCAAAAATAAAAAGTGCGTTTACGTTGTTGTTTTCCAAAAAAAAAGATTTTTTTTTTGTATTAATAAATAGTGTTACATAGTACATTTGCGGCCAGAATGAGGAGAGCATCAAATAAGGGACGTGGTCATGGTCGTGGTGCTGCTGGTGTTGGTGAAGTTCCTGTTGCAAGGAGAGGACGAGGTCAATTTGTGCAACACCTACTTCAGGTGCGAGTAGCCGACAGAACCTTCAACGTTATATGGTAGGCCCGAATGCCCCTCAACGAATGGTGAGGCCAGAACAAGTGCAGGCGATAGTAGATTGGGTGGCTGACAATACCTTCAGTTCCTTCACATTGTCTCCCACAGGTCCCTTGATGAAAGCTCAGAGTTGGCACCTGAAACCCATGGCCATCTGTCTTTCACCTCAGCCCCTTGTAAATAAGCCAAGCAGTCTGAGCTCCAAGTCATGCAACAGTCTCTTATGCTTTTTGATGACTCTCCTGGTGTGCTTTCCGTGGGCCATCCACATAGCCTTGCCCCAGAAGTGGAAGACATTGAGTGCACCGATGCCCAACCACTTCTGTTTCAGTATGAGGACATGGAAACAACAGCGCAGCATGTCTCTGATGATGACGAAACACAGGTGCCAACTGCTGCAGCTTTCCACAGTGTGCAGACTGACAAGGAGGGCAGTGGTGAAGGGTGAGTGGAAGATGATGTGGAGGAGAATGATGAGGTCCTAGACCCCACATGGAATGAGGGTAATGCGAGTGACGTGTGCAGTTTGGAGAAAGAGGTGGTGGTATCACAGAGGCACCAGCACAGCAAAAGAGGAAGCAGGTTGCAAAAGCGGAGCGAGCGTCCCCTAGACAGTACGCCTGCTACTACCCACCGCACCCAGAGACCTAGCACACCAAAGGCAGCTCAAAGGCGTTCCCCGGCGTGGCAGTTCTTCAGACAATGTGCTGACTACAAGACTAGAGTGGTTTGCACGCTGTGCAATGAGAGACTGAAGCGAGGCATAAATGTTCTAAACCTGAGCACAACCTGCATGACCAGGCATCTAAATTCAAAGCACTTGCTGCATTAGAATAACTACCTCAAAATCCAAGAAAGGTCTCGGCCTCCTCCTGCTTACTCTTCTGCTGCTGCCTCGGCCTCTTCCTCCACCTCTACAGTGCTAGTGTCACCTGCCACCCAGCAAACAGACCATGTGACAGCAACGGCCACCATGTCCGACACCGTCCCCAAGCATTTCCACATGGTCCCATGGAAGCTTAAAGCTCTCCATCTCCCAAACACTGGAGAGAAAAAGAAAGTACCCCCCTACCCACCCGCGATCCCTGGCCCTGAATGCCAGCATTTCAAAATTCCTGGCCTTTGAAATGCTGTCATTCCGTCTGGTGGACACGGACAGTTTTAAAAACCTGATGGAGATGGCTGTCCCACAGTACGTGGTTCCCAGCCGCCACTACTTTTCCAGGCGAGCCTTCCCTGCACAAACAAGTCAGGGACGAGATCAAGTGTGCACTGCGCAACGCCATCTGTGGCAAGGTCCACATAACCACTGAGACGTGGACCAGTAAGCACGGGCAGGGAAGCTATATCTCACTAACTGCACACTGGACAAATGTAGTGGCGGGTGGGCCTGAGGTGGCTAGCCGTTTGGCGCATGTCCTTCCAGCACCGAGGATTGCAGGGCATTTCTCTTTGCCTCCTGTTGCCTCCTCCTCCTACTGCGTTTCCTGCTCCTCCTCTACCATCTCCTCATCCGCTCAGCGTAACACCTTCGCCACCAACTTCCGCACATTGAGGGGGAAATGACAGCAGGCTGTTTTAAAACGTACATTTTTGAGGGATAAACCCCACACTGCGCAGCAGCTGTGGACGGGCATTGAACAATGGACCGATGAGTGGTTGTTGCCACTGAGCCTCAAGCCCGGCCTGGTGGTGTGCGATAATGGGCGAAATCTTGTAGCAGCTCTGGGCCTAGCCGGTTTGACGCACATCCTTTGCCTGGCACATGTGCTGAATTTGGTGGTGCAGAAATGTCTAAAAAATGACCCGGATATGTCAGAGCTGCTGCAGAAAGTGTGGGACGTCTGTGCGCGCTTTCGGCCTCACCCTGCTGCTGCTCGCCTGTCTGCGCTGCAGCGGAACTTCGGCCTTCCCGCTCACCGCCTATATGTCGTGCCCACAAGGTGGAACTCCACCTTGCACATGCCGGAGAGACTGTGCGAGCAGCAACAGTCAATAGTGGAGTTTCAGCTGCAGCACGCACGGGTCAGTCGCTCTGCGGAACAGCACCACTTCACCACCAACGAGTGGGCATCCATGTGAGACCAGTGTACCTGTGTTTCGAGTACTCCACCAACATGGCCAGTGCCGATGACGCTGTTCTCAGCGTTACTATCCCACTTCTATATCTCCTTGAAAAAACACTTCGGGCAATTATGGAAGAGGATGTGGCACAGGAGGAAGAGTTGGAGGAAGAGGGGTCATTTCCAAGGATATCAGGCCAGTCATTCACAAGTGGCTCGGAGGGTGGGTTCCTGCACCAGCATAGGCCAGGTAAAATATTTTCAAGCCAGGGCACAGTTTTGGAGGATGAGGAGGACAAGGAAGATGATAAGGAGGAGGAGGAGGAACCGTGTTTACAGCAGGGTGGCACCCAACGCAGCTCCTGGGCATCACTGGAGCCTGGCTGGGGGGATAAGGAGGACACGGATGATACACCTCCCACAGAGGACAGCTTGTCTTTGCCTCTGGGCAGCCTCGCACACATGAGCAACTACATGCTGCAGTGCCTGCTCAACGACAGCCGAGTTGCCCACATTTTAACTTGTGCCGATTACTGGGTGGCCACCCTGCTGGATCCCCGTTACAAGGACAACGTGCCGTCCTTAATTCCCTCACTGGAGCGTGATCGGAAGATACGTGACTACAAGCGCACGCTGGTAGACGCGCTGCTGAGGGCATTCCCAAATGACACAGGGGGCTCTGTGGAAGCACAAGGCGGAGGAGGAGGAGTTGGAAGAGGTCGCCAACGCAGCTGTGGCACCGCCAGCACCTCAGAAGGCAGGGTTAGCATGGCCGAAATGTGGAAAAGCTTTGTCAGCAGCACGCCACAACAAACAGCACCACCAGCTGATAGGCAACGTCTTAGCAGGAGGCAGCATTTCAGCAACATGGTGGAACAGTATGTGTGCACACACCTACACGTACCGACTGATGGGTCTGCCCCATTCAACTTCTGGGTCTCCAAATTGGCCACATGGCCTGAGCTTGCCCTTTATGCCTTGGAGGTGCTGGCCTGCCCTGCAGCCAGTGTATTGTCTGAACATGTGTTTAGCACGGCAGGGGGCGTTATCACAGACAAGCGCAGCCGCCTGTGCACAGCCAACGTGGACAAATGAACGTTTATGAAAATGAACCAGGCATGGATCCCACAAGACTTGTCAGTACCTTGTGCAGAATAGACATTTAGACCGGCCTCACACAGCCATTGGTATACTTGTTTTTTTAAATATGTCTCAATATTTTGGGGGCTACCCCAATTAGAAAAAAAAACAAACAAACAAAAAACAGTTTTGGCTACCTCCTCTTTCTCCACCACCGCCACTTCCACCTACACTGCCACGGTCACGGCCTAGTCAACCTCTAGGCTCCTACTCCACATCCACCTCCTCCTCCCATTTTAATTTTTTTTATGTGATTTGTTATGTGATTTTAAGTTATTTCCCTATCCACATTTGTTTGCAGGGCACTTGTGCTACTCTTACCCCCATTCTGCTTCCTTTTGCAGCCCTCTAGCCCTTTCCAGGATTTTTTTACAGCCATTTTTGTGCCCAAAAGTTTGGGTCACCATTGACTTCAATGGGGTTCGGGGTCCGGGGTCAAGTTCGGGTCAAGTTCGGCACCGAACACAAACTTTTCCGCGAAGTTCGGCCGAACCAGATGAACCCGAACATCCAGGTGTCCACTCAACTTTATTTACAACCACTTTAACAGCTTAAATATGCATCAATTAACTTGATATCTCTATGGCTAATTTGCTTAGGTAAATCATATTTACATTGTTTGCTTAGAGTTATATAGGATGTTGCATGGTATTATGTTGTCTGACACAAGGTGATTGGGATCCAAGTTGATCGGTTACTGAACATTAATAGTAATTGGGATCTGTCAGTGACAGCAAAATACAGACCTGTGTATAAAAGGAAACGTAGATAAATGTTTTACCAGTAAAGGTATTACCATGCTATGGAACATTGAACTGCAGAATATAGCAGACAGGAGATGGCCTTTTGGTACAATTTGCAATGTGTGGCACATCTTTTCAATGCTAGATGGATTTGACTATCATTTGCGCAAAGTAATTTTAAAGCTTATTTATCATTGTTCATTCATACCATTTTTTAATCATATGAACAATATTGTGTAAGATTCCAAGCCAATAAAAAGTTGTAATAGTGTTTAAATAAATGTATTCCGTAAGTTTTGTTTTCCTTTTTTCCTTTTATCTAGTAATCTGTGTTTCTACATTCAACTATCAAAGAAATACATTTTAACAAGAATTTGTTCCCGCTGCTGGATTCCACTAGAGTGTCACTTTCTTCTGTATCCTGAAATATTCAATACAATGTATTGAATTCTTCCATTATTTTACAGTTACTTTAACAATGATGTTTAGAGAATTGAATTTGACAAAGTATGATTCCCAGCTGGGAAATGCTGGGGACTGCTGGAGTAAGTAGACATCAAAAAAAGCACAAGCCACCAGCCCCGGGGACAAACAATGTCGTTTAGGCTTACTCTCCGCAATAAACATTTTCTTATGCATTATTCAATCCTTGTTCACTATAAATAATAATATTACAAATTTTGCAGGCTTGCAGGGAAAATGCTGAATTTTAGGGAAGACAATGCTTTCTTCAGATTTAAAAAATAAATAAATGTATGCATAAATAAATAATAGCTTATCAACATTTTATATTGGTGACATTCAGCTGATACCCCTTCTTTATTCACACCCTAAGTCAGTCTTTGTACTACCTGCAAAACTAAAATGATACCCTTTCCTACAAAAAAAGAAATATCATGCTTGTCGCACTTCATTTGTTAAAAATATAAAGCTGCTAGAGACCTTACTTAGTGCCATAATAACATTTAGTTAAATAAAGAAGACATTCTACTTTCAATTTAAGAAAATACTAGAAATTATAATAATTAAAAACAAAATGTGTCTCTGGCTACAATAGTCACCTCCTCTCTGGGACTAGAGACTCTCCTGCTCTGCAAACCAGCATTGGTTCTCTTGTTAGTTAAATGGCACCCTGCATTATTCAACTTACTTCCTCTGAGTGCAGGGTGATATGGGCCTACCTTCTTAGGTGGCAACACCATGGCTCCCAACACTCACATTACAACAATGCAAGGAATGGCATTGAGGACCATCCAACAGCAGATAAGAAGAATAGGACAGCACATCATGTGGCTGACCAAAGGCTTCTGAAAACGCTAAGTATAAAAAATAAGAGAATACATGATTGTGGCATCGAGGTGGGTGGGGATAATATGGCAGGCGGGAGACTAGTAAAATGTAGCTATGGGGTGCAGGTCTATTTAAAATCGAAGGTATACTTTTCTAAAAAGCCTCAATGAGATGTGAACACCTCTACTCTTAACAGTAAAATCACAGAGCCCCTTAACTGGAGAATTCACAGAACCTCCACCACCATAGAACCACTGCAATTTACTGCTTACCAGAAAATTATACCTCATATACACTATATTGTCAAAAGTATTGGGACCTTTGTCTTTGCTCGCATATGAATGGCATCCCAGTCTTATTTCTTAGGGTTCAATATTAAGTTAGGCCACCCTTTGCAGCTATAATAGCTTCAACTCTTCTGTGAAGGCTGTCTACAAGGTTTAGGAGTGTGTCTGTTGGAATGTTCGACCATTCTTCCAGAAGCGCATTTGTGAGGTCAGGAAAGCTCTAATTCATCCAGTGTTCTATTGGGTTGAGGTCAGGACTCTATGCAGGTGGGGGAGACCGCATCCTTTTTTACAATCTTCCCACCCCTTTGTTTACATTCACCTGCCGTCTGGAAATCCCTAGCTGACAGCTGAATGTACCTGACAGAGAAAAGTCACAGGTTGTTAGGATGCCAGTGCCTGCCAGCTCCCTAATAATCAGGAGCCCTAAGCGGGAAGCTAAGGCCTACTGAAGAAGCCCAATCACAGGGCTCAAACGCATCTAGGAGGAGGAGGAGACAGTTTATGTAAAGCGCTTTTTAATGCAGATTCTTGTAAGTGTGACTTATAGTGGAGATTGTGAATAGCAGCGGGATAATATCGATGAGCTTGTTAATGGTGGAAGTGGGAAGACACTTGGTGTTTTTTCTTATATTTTTCAATAATTGGTGGACTATAGACATTTCGGAACACAATATTTTTTAAACAATAGATACAGATTAATTATATTGATATTCATTGTTTTTTATCCTATGGTGAGGTGTTTTTTGGTATACTAAGCAGGAAGATGTCACATTTACTATCAGTAGCACAACTAAATCTGCACTGCTAAATCTTTCACTTTCCACTTCCCATTTGTTTGGCTATTTGCACAGGAATCTCCATATACTTTATGAACTGTGCAGTGGTCTCATTCATATTATTTCCTCTTATGATCGAATGTTCTTAGCCTATAGTTTTGGGCTGTTTTCTCTATTGATGGGATGTTCTTTAACTGTTCTCGTTAAATGTTCTTATGGCTTTTTTCTCTTAAGATCAAATGTTAGGGAATGCCCTGTGAAAGACAACACATAAAAACTGACATTATGCACAAATTATACAAACATTATAGGTATTATTTGTATGCAAGTACTGAGGCATTTGCAAAGTGGATTTTTTATACATTGACCCCCTATATGTAAGATCTCTCAATACAGTGAATGATCTTAAAACCTTACATATAACCAGTGAAGTAACTGGCTTCAGATGATACACAGAGATGAAACAAATCCTCCTACATAAGGTGTATATCTTAATCTGCAGGCTTGTCTTCACTGCAGCCATTCAAAGTTCAGCATTTATAAAGCTTGTGCTGGGATCTTGAAGAAGGGGACACACCCCCCGAAAGCTTGTCCTGAAAAATTCTATGTTAGTGCAAATAAAAAAAAGTATCACGGACCGTACATAATTGTTTTTGGTGTTCAAAAAATATATTTTGATCTGTACAATCTGAAGTCTTTTTTTGTATCCCCACCAGATTTAGCATTGAGTGAGGTGTGATGTATCCCTGGATTGGATTAAGTACCTCCACAACTTCATTGATACCAGGATTGGCTAGCCAATCTCAGGGCAGTTAAACTGGGAAAAGCTAAAGTGGACCTTCTATATTTATGAGGTTGAATTATCTGGTAAGCAGCTGTATTTATTTGTGTGGGTGTATATACCACTTCATAGTAGGTTGCTGATCAATTACTCATAGGTAAAAGAGTGTAGTGTTTTTGTTTCACAACTTAAAAACTGCACTCTTTAGGGTCATTCATTTTCTCTATTCTCTAAAGGTCTGTACACACAGTACAATTATCGGCCAACAATGGTCGTACAACAGCCTGTTGTCCGATAATCCGACCGTTAGTACGCACGATTCAACAGCCAATTTCCAATTATTGTCCAACCAAAGTTGTCTGAGAAGACTAGAAAACTTTTGTTGGCCAACAAGGCATTGGCCAATTTTCGGCTGTGTACAGAAGTTGGACCAACAAAAGTTGTAAGTACAAACACGCATGCTCGGAATCCAGGAAGTGTTTGGTCGTGTAAATCTGTGTTTGTAATTCACAAATCACATTCACCTGAACTTCCTCTTTATGCACTCGTAACATGTGACTACGTTCGGGGCTTTGTTGGACGATTACTTGACTACCGTCAGTATGCTAGAGAAAACCATGGACAGCCAATTTGGACATAAGTTGGACGTGCGGTTGTACGATAATCGGCGCGTGTGTACAAGATCTTCAAATTCCACATCCTCATCTGCGGGTGATATGTGCTGGTCTAGTGTACTATTGAACAAGATATACATTTCTAACCACATCCAGGCCACCCACAGCATGTCAGTCTTCTTTATTAAGTCATACAAACACATCTAGCTGATGAACATTTTTCATTCAAAGTGCACGCTTTTTCAAGGCGGCAGGAAAGGTTTGTTGGCTGGATGTAGACCTTAAATGAGAAGTGTAATTCTAATGTATTCAAAACACTTAAAGTGGACCTTCGCCTATTACAAGAATATTTCCTATTCATGCCCCTTCCCCCTTAACCACTTTTACTGTGGATGGGGGGCACAAGCAAGCTCAGCAACATATATATATGTTGCTTTGCACATGTGCACTGGCGCACCCCCTGGGGTGCACAGTGCGCAGCTTCCATAACTGCGGTGTCACAGCGGATTATGGTTCCTGGTACCTAGTGCTTTGAGCGGCCGGGAAACACATGATGACAATGTATACATAACGGTTATGAATGAGGACACACTTCACTGGAATCAGTAGTGCTCTGTATAGCACAACACAGCGTACAAGGAACAGAGTGTGAATGCATCATCTGCATGCTTCAAGTTTGGCACCTGGTAACCTAGCAAGGCCTTACATCAACTTGTGAAAAGTGAGAAAGGAGAAATTAAATTTGTTAAATGGTGATATTGCCTGATTGACAGTGCCCACTATGGAAGACAGTCGGCATGAAAGAAGTTAGCTTAAGAAGGAGAAGATTGATGCTGACAGTCTTACCTGTTTAATAACACTCGTTTACTGCATATTCATTAGCAGCATAGATTAGCGGTGAGTGTGCATTTTATCTGGTGATGGAGTTTGAATGATCACGGTGTATCACCTCACATATGGGTGTTTATTTAATTTCAATTTACAAAGCTTACTGCACTATTTAGTCTTTTATTTTTTCAAGGTATTGTATTGGCACAAGCTACTATACACTTTGGAGCAGTGAATGAAGCAGATACCCAAAAACTAGTGAAAGGAGGACTCTTGGTTCGGGCAGCATATGTTTGAGGTTAGTTGCCACTTCTTCAGGTCTTAATTTTTTCACACAAATAGAGCTTTCTTTTGGTGGTATTTAATAACCACTGGGGTTTTCCTCTTTGCTAAACAAACAAAAAGACCAAACGTTTTGAAAAAAACAAACAAAACATTTTTCATATTTTGTTATAAACAGGTAATTTTTCTCCTTCACTGATGGGCACTGATGAAGTGGCACTGATGGGCTGCACTGATGGGTATTGGTGAGGTGGCACTGATGGGCAGTGATAGGTGGCATTGATGGGCACTGATAGGTGGCACTAATGCCCATTGATGAGGCACTGATAGGCAGCACAGAGAGGTGGCACTGATGAGCACGGATTTGCACTGGTAGGCGGCACTGATAGACAGAGATAGACACTGGTAGGTGGCACTGATAGGCAGCACTAACAAGTGGCACTGATGATGAGGCAGTGATGGGCACTGATTGGCACTGTTGGAGGGCACTGGTGAGCACTGATTAGCAGCACTGGAGTGCATTGATTAGCAGAACTGGTGGGCACCAAGGGGACCGATGTCCCTCTAACAGAAGCCAGTTAATGGTTTTCTTCATGCTGACAGCGCAAGGAAAAAAAGCTTATAACCGGCTTCTATGTACTTCCGCAATCAGTTGTCATTGGTTGACAGCTGATCACATGGTAAAGGGCCCGCTGTGATTGGCCCTTTGCCCCAATAAGTGATCATCCGAGTCCCAAGGACTCAGCAATCATAGAGCGTGCCGCACACAGCGCGTGAACGTGGAGCGCAGGTAGCACGAGAATGGGAGGACGTCCATGTACGCCCTCCAGGCATTTTAAGCCTGCACTGCAGCTGTCTTTTGACTATAGCACAGGCACCAATTGGCTAATATCGCAAGAAATAAAAAACCTAGTAGTGATCAAATACCACCAAAAGAAAGTTCAATTTTGTGTAAAAAAATGATATACAGTATCTCACAAAAGTGAGTACACCCTTTACATTTTTGTAAATATTTTATTATATTTTTGTGACAACACTGAAGGAATTACACTTTGCTACAATGTACGGCTTGTATAACAGTGTAAATTTGATGCTCCCTCAAAATAACTCAAAACACAGCCATTAATGTCTAAACCGCTGGCAACAAAAGTAAGTATACTCCTAAGTGAAAATGTCCAAATTGGACCCAATTAGCCATTTCCCCTTCCCAGAGTCATGTGACTTGTTAGTGTTATAAGGTCTAAGGTGTGAATGGGAAGCGGGTGAGTTAAAATTGGAGTTATTGTTCTCACTCTCTCATACTGGTCACTGGAAGTTCAACATGGCACCTCATGGCAAAGAACTCTCTGAGGATCTAAAAAAAAGAATTGTTGCTCTACATAAAGATTGCCTAGGCTATAAGAAGTTTGACAAGACTCTGAAACTGAGCAGGACAGGTTCCACTCATAACAGGCCTCACCATGGTCGACCAAAAGAAGTTGAGTGCACGTGCTCAGCGTCATATCCAGAAGTTGTCTTTGAGAAATAGAGGTATAAGTGCTGCCAGCATTTCTGCAGAGGTTGAAGGGGTGGAGGGTCAGCCTGTCAGTGCTCAGACCATATGCTGCACGGTGCATCAAATTGGTCTGCATGGCTGTCGTCCCAGAAGGAAGCCTGGGATGATGCATAAGAAAGCCTGCAAACAGTTTGCTGAAGACCACATGTCTGATGAGACCAAGATAAACTTATTTTGTTCAGATGGTGTCAAGCGTGTGTGGCGGCAACCAGGTGAGGAATACAGTCAAGCATGTTGGTGGGTGTGTCATGATCTGGGGCTGCATGAGTGCTACCGGCACTCAGGAGCTACAGTTCATTGAGGGAACCATGAATGCCAACATGTAATGTAACATACTGAAGCAGAGCATGATTCCCTCCCTTTGGAGATTGGGCCACAGGGCAGTATTCCAACATGATAACGACCTCAAACACACCTCCAAGATGACCACTGCTTTGCTAAAGAAGCTGAGGGTAAAGGTGATGGACTGGCCAAGCATGTCTCCAGACCTAAACCCTATTGAGCATCTGTGGGGTATTCTCAAATGGAAGGTGGAGGGGCGCAAGGTTTCTAAGATCCCCCAGCTCCGTGATGTCATCATGGAGGAGGACTCCAGTGGCAACCTGTGAAGCTCTGGCGAACTCCATCCCCAAGAGGGTTAAAGCAGTGCTGGAAAATAATGGTAGCCACACAAAATATTGACACTTTAGGCCCAATTTGGACATTTTCACTTTGGGGTGTACTCACTTTTGTTGCCGGTGGTTTAGACATTAATGGCTGTGTGTTGAGTTATTTTGAGGGGACAGCAAATTTACACTGTTATACAAGCTGTACACTCACTACTTTACATTGTAGCAAAGTGCCATTTCTTCAGTGTTGTCACATAAAAAGATACAATAAAATATTTACAAAAATGTGAGGGATGTACTCACTTTTATGATACTGTAAATTTCATTTGCATACAGTGTTGCATGACCATGTGATTGCCAGTTAAAGTAGCTAGCACAGTGATAAATGGCAAAAAGGGTCTGGTCATAAAGGGGGTAAAACTTTCTGGAGGTCAAGTGGTTAGAAAAAATTGAAAATGCTTCTCTGTCTTTAGAAAAAGATGTTACATATTATGTGCTGCAGCATAGGACTTCTGGATTCCTTGCATAGGCAAGAATTACATAAAGACACTCCACTGCCTACTGGGATTGTGATGTTACATCTTAGGAGGCAGTGTTTCACTCATTGGGACCTGCAGGTCTCTTCTAGTACCCATACTGCGGTTTTCTGCATGGTCCCAGATACTAGAATCCAATGGCATCAGAACACAGAAATCCCCTTACACATGCCCAGGCATGCTGCAGAGACCTCTGACGCATATGCACACATGTGGATAGTTAAACATGGTGGTGCGGAAGAGGGATGTAAGGAGGCGAATATTACAAGGGTGGAGTTTGTTTTTAAATTGTTAATGTGAATGCAATGTGCTCCAAAGTGGTATCATAAAATATATATATAAGGACATTTTTGTAATGCATTTTTTTTTCAGATTGTACTACCTTTACCTGCTTTGCCAAGTGTTTACATTAGTCACTGTAGCTGTTATTTGGCTGGACCATAAGATGATGTTGGAAGGTAGGGAGGGAGGCTTTGCTGCAATGCTTAATAGTGAATACTGAGCATTCAAGCACACAATCTGTTTTCCCATTTTTCATTAGCAATCTATGGGTAGGCCAGAGCAAAGCTGCATGTAAATATAAGACTGGGACCCTGTAGGCTGTACGTCATACTGGTCACTTATCTTTAAGCACTACTAGTAGACCCATTTTTGGTTAGGAACTGGAGAACTTTTGTTGCTATTAAACTAAGGAGGTTGTGATTACACCTAAACAACTGTCTAGCAATGCTTGCTACTAATTATAGTTTGAGAACAGTTGGGAAACAAAATCTTTCCTACGCATTCCCTAAGCTGTTGCTATCTAAATGTTTTTTCGAGTTTAAAAAAACAAAAAAGAAAGAACAATGGACCTCTTTTGCTGTAGGCTTTTCTGACAACAGAAACTTTCGAAACAAAACAGGAAAAATAACCACCATTCTATAAAAATGATCTGAGATGGAAGTGTAACCATAAATTATTAAGCACCTTATCTTTAAGCTGCCAAAAAATACCCCACAGCACAGTCGCTTACATGGCAATTTATTTCATGAATGCCCCTTCTACCACACTGGCAGCATATTTTTTCTCTTTACATTGTTTTCCTACTGGGGAATTAAACAATAATCATTGTGATCTCTGTACATATGAATGCAAAACTGTAGGCTTCTTGATTCAGTTCCTGACACTATTCATTACTGGCTGTAATTTGCTATTTGAAAGCATTGTGCTGAAGGAAGCATATTCATAGAGCACGTTGTTCTATAGCAATGGCTGTGAGATGTTACAAAATGATAACAAAAGTCTGTATCCAGAACATTTTCTTGTCAACGTGCAATGCAGCAATAGTGTAATCAGCTATCAGATATGACTGTGGCTTACCTATTGAATAAACATAATGTCATGTATCATGTTAGCCATCTCTTTAAATATAAAACACTGTGCAAAGGGGGTAAAGCACTTTATATCATGGTTTTTAGAAATAACCAGAGGCGTAACTAAAAGCCACAAGACCCTGAAGCAACAACTGAATATACTTCAATCAAAACCATTTAAGAGTGCTGTTCTGCTCTTGGCATAACGATTTTCTATAAAACAAGTAAAAGTCTTTTTTCTTACACCCAATAAGAGGCTGATAGTATGTTTAGTTGTCCATGCAACACTTACTTCAGATAAGCATACATTGGGTAGTATATAGTCCTTTTAGGAACACATTTTTATTTATTTTTTGGTTTCGTCATGTTGTCTCTGATGAGTACATCTACAAAGCAGGCCTGATTTACTAAAGAACATGTAAAAGTGCTATTGCATCAATGGATCCAAAAACCGAATTGAACAGCTAAAGTTCACTCTTGCAGTTTTTTTTAGTTTTTTTTAAGTAAATGTTTGGACAAGATAGAAACAAAAAAAACATATTCAGTACTTCTCTCCAATACATTTATCTTTACCCATGTTTCTTTAAAAATTCTGCAATAAAAAAACATTGATCCTGCTAGAATTCCAGTACACTCCTAACTCGATGTGCCCTCTCCCTCTGCCTGTTGCAATTAAAGTGATTGTAAAGTCTTGTTTTTTTCCTATAAAAATAACAAACATGTTATACTTACCTGCTCTGTTGCAGTGGATTTGCACAGAGCAGCCTGGATTCTCCTCTTCTCTGGGGGCACCCGAGCTGAGTCACAGCTCTATGTGTCCATTCAGACACGGAGCCTGGCCCGGCCCTGCCTCCTCTCTTCCCTGATTGGCTAGCTGACTTTGATTGACAGCAACAGCAGCTAATGGTGCCACTGCTGTGTCTCAGCCAATCAGGAGAAATAATCTTGAATGGCTGAGATACTCATGGACATCGCTGCACAAAAAGGGACCTCAGGTAAGTATTAGGGGGTGCTGGGTGGCTGCTGCACACAGAAGGCTTTTTATCTTAATGCATTAAGATAAAAAAAAAACCTTCTGCCTTTACAACCACTTTAAATCTCAATCTGTGTTATCATCCCTGCTCAAACACTCCTTTGTGGACTACAGTCTACCTCCCACCTAAATTTTGGAGATTTATTTTAATTCATTTTTAGTACAGCATGCACTTTACATATTGTGCATTCACATCAGTTCCTGCCTTCAAGAAGATGAGAAAAGAGGAGGTAGGTATTCTGTAAAAAAATGTCATATTGCAAGCTTCACAAAGGGTAATAAATCATATAGCCACAGAAAGCACATGCTATGGGCATCACAAGCACACATACAGTATTCAATTTAATACACGGCTGCATGTGAATGCAAGTTGTAATGATAATAACCTATACTTACGTATAACCTATACTGCAATATTTGCTTGCAAAATGGCATACAGATATCTTAGGAGCTGCCCTCAGTTCACCATATGCTCCTTTTTTACTTTAGTTAGCAATCATAATGCTTGTTACAAACGTTTTGTGTATTTCTTTAAGGCAGAATCGTAAAGTGTTTTTTTTTTGCTTTAAAATAAAAAATATGTTATCCTTACCTCATCCTCTGGAGTCTCCTGCTGGCACTGTAAGCTCTTTGTTCTTGCAAGTGCCTCCTTTGCAAGCCATGTCCTAAGAAGGCCCCTGTGTGGGTGTGCTCCCGAGCTGGGCTGTGTGAATCCATAGGAACACACAGCACCGGTAAGCTACACCCTTACTCCCTCCTCAAAGGAGTTTGACTGACAGCAGCAGAAGTCTATGGCTCCAGATGCTGCATTTGAGACCAGGAAGTGGAGGAGAGGTGCTGTAGCCAGGACAGAGCTGGATTGGTGAGAGGAGCCAGGTAAGCATTTAGCAGCAAGGCAGGCTAGGACAGGTAGTGGAGCATTTTTTACCTTAATGCATAGAATGCATTAGGGTAGAAATGGTTTGATTTCAAAACCACTTTATTATAGTAACCTGTATCTTCATATAAGGCTAAAATGACATTATTTAAATGTTTAATGCATGCAGCAAACTAGAACCATAACATATGCAATGAACCTGAGTGTATGCTTTAGCCATCTCCCGCCTGCTGTACAGTCAATTGATGGGCAGGCAGCAGCTCTCTCATTCTGGGACAACATCATATGATGTCATATGTCGTTCAACTTACTCTCGCTTGTGGTGATCGATGGTGCGCTCTGTCCTTAGGACATGGTGCATCACCGATCTTGGTAAACAGCCAATGATGATTGGACACAGATGTTCACATGTAAACAAGGAAGTGCCTGTTATCGGCATTCCTTTCCTCAAACTGACTGTTGACGATGCAGTAATAGGTAGTAAAACAAATCTAACACTCACCAAAATAACAGTTTTTGGCAGGGGCGACAATTTTGAAGGTCATTTTTAAGAACATAACTTCAAAAGACAAAATATCAAAACATTGGTCTATCCTGAAAATTAAAGCTAATGGTCAATTAGAATGTGAAACTGAACTTTTCTTTGATTTTCCGTCAGATGATGCTATTCCAATGTGAACTCCATTTAATTGTATTCAATAGTGCAGACCCTTTGTGTAATAATTTTCACACTGTAAATTGCTTTGTACATCCAGGACGTTTGTGTTTTAAATCTAATATATTACAGAGTGAAAATTACATCTGCATATATACTCGGGAAAAAATAAATTAAATATTGTTGTAAAGCACAAACAAAGCAAAAACTACAACAATACCCAAAAGAGGATTTAATTTAGGACTTCCCTTTAAACAAATATATGGAAAAGGTGTGAGCATAGAGAAGCTTGGGAAGTTAACAGCTGTTGGGATATAGTGGATTGGGAAGTGGGAGGCTAGCACAAATAGAAAAGAAGCATTTTAAACTACAGATATATGCACCACTAAACATATAAATAAGGTTGTCAAAAAATATAAAATATATGCTAGCTGATAAAAAAAGTGTTATAAACAAAATGTTGCTGGAATTGCTGATGATTGACAGGGTTTACTACTTAATATGTATAACAAAAAATCTGGCTTGTTCAAAGTTACTAATTTAGATAGTTACAGTGTGTATATGAAGCACAGAAAAGATAAAATATGGGGAAGCGTTTGCCTCCTTGTGAAATCTTGTTTAAGGTCAGCTTAGAATTAATATACCTGTAAAGAAGTGTAGAATCTGTATGGGTAAACATCATTGGTGCAGATAATAACTCTAATATATTTATGAGGATTTCTTACGCACCGCCTCAAGTGACACAGCTGAAGTACAAATCCTGCTATAATTGAGAATACAGCATACAGAAATCTGTTTAATTTCAGCTCTTCACATATCAGCCAAGACATCTAAAGCTATAAATAAAAAGTATAACTCTAAATCTAAAATATTAGTAAAGGACATCAGCTTCCACGTTTTATTGTCAAAGCTAATTGAAAAAGCTGAAGTTAAAAGCTGATTTGCTAAGAAGCACTTAGTATTCTAGACAGTATATTGTTAAATAAAGATATTTAAATACAGGTATATGTATGTATGATATGTAAATAAGGTATTTTACAAAGTTTTAAAATAAATACTATGTACCGTACTATGTGCATTTCTAATATGAACAAAATTTACGAGTCAAAAAAATCTATATGGCTAAACAGGAAAGATTGAGACATCATGAGGCATGAAAGGGAAACATCAAATTGCTAAAAGTTGTTAAAGGATGCATTTGAATCTGCAAAAAAAAAAAAAGAAATATTAGGACTTTAAAAAATATTGACAAAAAAGCCATCACAATAGTAAAAACTGAAGTTGAAAAAATGATTGAAATCTCCCAAAATTTACAAGTACAGTATATAAATCCTAAGGCTAAGTTAAAATGTAGTGCTTTGTGAACACACACAAAATCAACCTTTTTCTCCTTAGTTCAACGACGGACACAGTGCCTCCTTTAATCTTGCCAAGTGGGTTATATCACCTCTGCAGGAGTAGGACTAGGCAGAACATAAAACTTGGCTATGCGCCATGGGCCGTCCTCAGTCCGTATAAAACCCCCTCTCTGCTCTAGGTATTCAGTTTTTTCTGTCTAGTCAGGAGTAAGGACCTAGCTCCTTGCTGGGATCTTTTGGGTCCTAGCAATTTTGTATTTTTTCTTCCTTCCATGCATCTTCTGGGAGAGCTACAATCAATTGCCGGGGTGGGCAATGGGCTGGATAATCTAGACCCAGTGTTTTCCCCAGTCCATCCAGCGAGTGTGTGCAGACCCCAGCTGCGTGCTAGGTCAGCCGCGACATAGCTTCAACGGACGGAGGCTGGCCCGCGAGTTAAATGTCTTGCAGACTCGCATAATACTGGGCTTTGGTCTGAGTTTCAGCTTCCCCTTGGCCGACAGTCCCCCACTTCAGTGGCGAGGTCCTTTCTGGAGCGATACCCTCAGCCGTGGAAGGGGTAAGTACAGTCCCCCCTCCTTCTGTGCGGGGGTGGGGATGGACGCAGGTACTCTCCAGGGATGGTCAGACCTGCCTGCAAGATCCCTCCTCTCATCCTAAAGTTCCTCTGTTGAGCTGGACTCTACCCCCCTTCCCTCCCACAAACTAATGGGGTCACAGGACAGGTGCAGACCCTGGGGGGTCTCCCTCTCCATTCCCCCTTGGATAAGGGTCTGGAGTGGGGTGTTTGTCCTACCCTGTGGTATGGGGGGTTCCAGTGTAGAGATGCAATAGGACCCCTAGGTGCATACCTTGTTGTGTAGTGGAGTGTGGGGTATAGTGCAGTTTAGGGGCCCCAGTGCAGAGGGTGCACAGCAGTAGCAGAGTGCACAGCAGAGTCCTCTAATTGTTCATCCTGACTGATGGGGTACAGGACCTTTGTGGCGTCCCCTTGCAGAGAGGATCCTGGCAGCATGCTTCAGCATATTAAATGGTCGGCAGTCATCTTAGAGAAGTCCAATGACATCACAGCGGCCATTTTCCATTGGTTTGCCTGGTCTTCGGTCAGCGGCCAAGTTTGTGTACCCTGATGACGGCGGCCATTTTTTCGTTGGTCTAGTGATGCTAGGAATAGCTGGAGCCTCGTGGGGATGACAGAGCTCCTCCTCTTCCTCCTCTCTTCTCTTCCTGGATATATGAAGTAGATCGCGCCCATGGTGTTGCTGGGTCTGTAAGGCTGCGCTCCTCCGGTGGTAGGGTGAGTCCTTGGGGGTCCCTGTAATCTCTCTCCCTGCTGATAGGTACCCTGAGCATTGAGGGATCCCTTAGTGGTTGCTTTGTACATCCAGGACGTTTTTGTTTTAAATCTAATATATTACAGAGTGAAAATTACATCTGCATATATACTCAGGAAAAAATAAATTAAATATTGTTGTAAAGCACAAACAAAGCAAAAACGACAACAATACCCAAAAGAGGATTTCATTTAGGACTTCCCTTTAAACAAATATATAGAAAAGGTGTGAGCATAGAGAAGCTTGGGAAGTTAACAGCTGTTGGGATATAGTGGGTTGGGAAGTGGGAGGCTAGCACAAATAGTAAAAAAGCATTTCAAACTACAGATATATGCACCACTAAACATATAAATAAGGTTGTCAAGAAAATATAAAATATATGCTAGCTGATAAAAAAAAGTGTTATAAACAAAATGTTGCTGGAATTGCTGATGATTGACAGGGTTTACTACTTAATATATGTAACAAAAAATCTGGCTTGTTCAAAGTTACTAATTTAGATAGTTACAGTGTGTATATGAAGCACAGAAAAGATAAAATATGGGGAAGCGTTTGCCTCCTTGTGAAATCTTGTTTAAGGTCAGCTTAGAATTAATATACCTGTAAAGAAGTGTAGAATCTGTATGGGTAAACATCATTGGTGCAGATAATAACTCTAATATATTTATGAGGATTTGTTACGCACCGCCTCAAGTGACAGCAGCGAGTGAAAAAGCACTGGTGGACACACTTATTACTGCGGTGCGTGAGACTTTAAAAATGGAGAATGTGGCCACGGACGTGGCTGTGGCTTTTGGTACTCATAAGTCACCTCGTACACCAAAGGTATTTCCTTATCTGCCTTATTTTGATAGGTTTACCTAGAAAGAATGGGAACAACCAAAGCCACCATTTGTGGTCCCCAAACGTTTTGCAGTATGTTACCCCTTTGAGGAATCACTTATGAAAAAGTGGGCCTGTCCACCAGTGGTGGACACTCCTGTTTCCAGGTTGAATAAAGCAACCATGATTCCGGTAGAGAATTCCCTGTCCTTTAAAGACCCGGCCGATAGGAAAACGGAGTCTGTGGCGGGCAGCATGTTCACTATGGCAGGTTCGGCAATGCGACCGCTCCTGGCCTCGGCCCTGGTGTCTCAGACACTAACTGAATGGGCCAAGCTTTTGCGCCAAAGTCTGGGGAATGAGCAGGTTCCTGCTCCTTATGTTGATCAGGTGGACCAGTTGGTCCAAGGGCTGCAGTTTGCATGTGATGCATCTTTGGATGCGATTCCCCTGCTGTCCAAACTTTCCATTTCAGTGGTAGTGATTAGATGTGTGCTGTGGCTTAAGACCTGGTCTTCAGACCAAGCCTCTAAGAAAGCACTCATTGATCTGCCCTTCCAAGGCGATCGCCTGTTTGGGGCTACCCTGGAGGAAATCATTAAGGGTGTCACAGGGGGGATAAGTACCTTCCTGCCACAGTCTAAGAAAGGGAAGGGACCTCGTACGCATGGGCCTTCCTTCTCAGCCCATAAGAAATTCTTTCAGGCCCCCGGGTCTGCAGACAAGGGAAACATATATTTCAAGTCTCCCTCGGGGTGTTCCAAGCAATCTTGGTCTGGTAAGCCTAGAGCGGGCTTCCCCAATCCCGCAGACAACATCCCTTCAGCATGAAGGTCTGCCCTCACCCATTACTGGAGTGGGGGGGCATCTTCACTGGTTACCGGCTTCGTGGACCTCATTCATGAGCGTCAAGGGGATCCATGAGATGATTCTTTTGGGGGTACCCAGCAAGTGGGGCAAAGTTTGTCCATTTCATTTTAGACCCTGAATCTCCTTATGCAGATATAATTCCTGTAAAGGTCCGGGTGACATCCGGACTACCTAAGGTCCCCCCTATTCCTGTCCAGGGAATTGGATTACTTAAGTCTGATTTGTATTCTGACCAGGGGGGTCCTTCCTCTGAACACACTTCAGGAACCAAAAGCTGTGATTTACTGGCTGCTGTCACACAGACAGTTCTCTCTTTCGACTTGCACACAGGTTCTGGGTCCAGTGGTATCCACCTTCAAAACCGTTCTGCTTGTGCAAGCTTGCATGCAGCTCCTTCAGCAGGTTCGGCTCCACAGGAGGATGCTGAGTTTCGTGGCGAGGTCACAGGTGCCTCTGGTAGACAACACAGTTGCCCTAGTGACACCTTCCTCTACTTCTGCTGTGCCTGCGAAGGATCGAGGGCAGAAGTCTTCTGGTCATTCTAGTGGCCGTAAACAGCCCTTGGGGGCTGCCTCTCAGAGAGGACCAGTTGTCTCAAGTGCCGAGCTTCCATCCTGCTTTACAGTCGCTGGTTTTTTTTTTAAAGATATTTTATTGAAAATTTTCCAATAATACCTATTACACAGGCTAAAGAATCATAGCAAAAGAGGGTTACATCAGAATTAGCTATACCAAAATACAATGACATGTATTACCTAGTAAAGAAAAGGCCCAACCGATGAGCAATAAGGAAAACAACAGATGCAAGAAGTAGATAAATAAGCGCTTTTCTAAAGTAATCCACGTTTTGACAAGAAATTAGGTTTCTTAGAAGGTTTACTGATAGTCTTTCGCTAGTCACAATGGCCTTAAAGGTATTGGGTCTTAACAGGTTATTAATTTAGGGAGGACCGTCAGGGGGGACTGTTGAGGGGTGAGCACCGGTTAGATAAGCTGAGTCCTGGATTTTGAGTTTACCTAATGAGTTTGAAATTTCTGCTTTTAAATACCATTCTGGGAGTTTGAAGGGGGCCATAAAGCAGTTGATTTCTGATTAGCTGAGTATTCTATAAATTTCCTCCTTCTTGCAAAGAATTTCTTTGTCTGTAGGAAGTTCAGGTTGATAGTGTCCTGCTTTTCCAGAAGGAGTAGGGAGAGAAGACCTTGTTTTACTTGGCCTAACCCAGGTGGTGTTTGTTGAATCCAAGACTGCATAATGGCTCTTCTGGCTGCACGGAGGCAAAGGTGGCCCCAGTTTGAAGGAGATGGAGGTTTGGCCAATGATTGGGGCGCTGGTGGGTTCCCACTGAAAAGGCATAACAAAGGGTTGTTAGGGGTGAGTGGACTTCTGACTTTGCCAATATAAGATATGATTTTATCCCAGAGGGATATAGATGGGCACAGCCAAAGTCTGTGGTAAAGCGTAGGTCTGGGCATGCGGCACCAGGGGCAGATACCTCGGGGTTGAGCACCTGAAGAGTGTAATGAGGGGAGATAAGCTCTGTGTGCAATCTTGAATTGGGTTTCCCTCCATGTTTCTGCCACTACTAGTGAGCAGATTTTTTTGTAACCCGATAGTATTTGCTCTGGTGCTTGGGGGTTATCCAGCACTAGGATCCATGGGTGGAACTGGTTGATGGAGGACTTAGAGGTTCGATGTTGGGTCAGTTGGGCGTAAACTTGTGAAATGGAGTAGCAACCGATAGAAAGTAGGGAATCGATAAAAGAGGTTTTGCAAGGGTTGTGGTGGCTTCCTTGGCCAGACTGTATGAATGATTTGATTTGCAGATAATAATAGCCATGGGAGGGGGGTAGAGAAAACTCCTCCTTGAGTTACGAAAATGTTTTAACAAGGCTGAGACCAGTCTTGTAAAGTTGGGAGACCATAGACAGACATTTAGCAGCCCATATGGAGAAGGCGCTGGAGTCCAGAGATGGCAAAAACATAGGGTAGCCCAGGATGGGAAGGAAGGGTGAGATTGAGGAGGGGAGACTTAGCAGTTTTCTTGTTTCCCTCCAAGCTAGTATGGTGTCTCTAAAGACCAAGCTGTGTTTTAAGCCTGGCGGAAGAGAGGTAACCTTCGCATGCAAAATGGCTTTCAGGCTGTAGGGAGAGGCAAACTCCTTTTCCAACTGTAGATTGGAGTAGATGGATTTTCCTGCGATCCAGTCTAGGCCTTTCCTCAACAAACATGCGAGATTATAGAATCTCAGGTTGGGAAGTCCCCCCCCTCGCCCTTTGGGAGGCAACGTTTCTGCAGGGCAATTCTGGGCCGTTTCCCCTTCCACAAGAAAGTGGAGAAGGCAGAGTGAAGTTTCTGCACATCTTTGTGCTTGAGTAGAAGAGGTAGTGTTTGTAAGGGATACAGTAGTCTAGCAAATGGAATCATCTTGATTAGGTGACATCTCCCAAAGAGCGAGAGAGGGAGGGACCCCCAAACCAACAACTCCTTCGGAATTTTTGTTATGAGCGGGGGGTAGTTTAGGGAGTAGAGAGAAGATGGACCCCTGTCTATGAGGATACCCAAATATGGAAGCTGTCCTTTGGCAATTAAAAATGGGGAGGATGATCTCCAGGACTCTGCACTACGTGGGTTGAGGGGCAAAACCTCACTTTTATCAAAGTTGATTCTCAGGCCTGCACATTCTCTAAACATTTGAAGGGTATTTGACAAATATCTAAAGTCTTTGGGTGGGTTGGAGGAGAACAGGAGAATGTCCTTGGCAAAAAGTGCCGAACGACATACCCTATTTCCTATGGTGACACCACTGATCCCCTGGGGAGAGTTAAGTTGACGTGAAAGAGGTTCTATGGCTAAGTTAAAAAGTAGAGGGGAGAGTGGGCATCCCTGAGGGGTGCCTTTGGCTAAAGGAAATTGTGGGGATATGAAATTCGGGGTAACTAGACGAGCTGATGAAGTGGCATACATTTTGTGTGTGAAATTCGTAATGGGGCCAGAGAATCCTAATGAGTTCATTACCATAGAGAGCTATTTGAAACTGATGTTGTCAAAAGCTTTTTCAGCGTCTAACGAGATTATGGCTATGTCATTGTCGGGGTATTGTTTGGCCTGTTATAGGATAAGGAGTACTCTCCTAATGTTTAATGCGGCGGATCGGCCCTGTACGAAACCAGATTGAGCTGGGTGAATAATTGTGGGGAGGATTTTAGCCAGGCGGGAAGCTATGATTTTTGAAAGAATCTTGGCGTCCACATTAATGAGGGAAATGGGTCTGTAGGATCCGGGAGGTAGTGGGTCTTTGTTTTTTTTTTGCCAGGAGTTTTATATACGCTGACGAACCTGAAGGTAAATAGGGGCCCCCCGTCCCAAATGGTGTTGAATACAAGTGAAAGCGTTTCTGAGGTGAAGTCTGTAGTGAGTTTGTAGAAGTCGGAGGAAAGACCGTCCGGTCCAGGGGCCTTGTTTCTGTCAATCGACTTAATAGTGGCCTGGATTTCTGGAAGGGAGATGGGTTAGTTTAATGACTCTAGATGAGCGTCCGTGACGATGGGTAGTTTAATGGAGGCTAATAATTCAGCAGCCTTGTGCGTGTCAATCGGGTCTTCCGCATATAGTGCCGTGTAGTAATTTGTAAGTATGGTGCCCACTTGTGAAGGGGCTGAAGCTATATTACCCGAGGGGTCCGTCAGTGCTGAGATGTTTTCTCCTTGTGGTGATTGGAAGTACAGTGTTGCTGGGTAGGCCAAGCTGAACCGAATATTGAGGTTGTGGAGAGTATAGCAGATTGGAGAGAAAGCCTTTCTCTTTTGCATGACCTCAATTGAATAATCGGCAAAAATCAATAGGCTGTTTCCTTCAAGTATTAAAGAGGGTGACCTCCTGAAGCATTGCAGTATGGCTTGTTTGTCCACATAGTTAAGGTAGCGTACTATGACCACCCTGGGTTTGGTGCGTGTTTCAGAAGGCTGACCTATTCTGTGGGCTCTTTCCACCATGCAGGGTGTGCGGAGGCCTAGGATTTCAGGAATGGCCACTGTGCACATTTTGGGCAGGTCTTGGGAGGGATAGGATTCAGGAAGGCCTATGATTCGAATGTTATTCCTTCTGGCCCTATTTTCAAGGTCAATGACCTTTTCTTGAAGCTCCCTTTGCGTGTTTGTCAATTTTGCGACTGCTGCGATTAAGGCTGTTGTGTCGTCTTCAATATTTAAAATTCTGTCCTTTGTCTGGCCCAGTCTGGTTCCCTGCATTTGGAGGTCTGTGTGGAGCTGTTCCAGCCCTTCATGCACTGCAGCATCAACGGCCTCTGTTATGACCAGCCGGATTAGAGCCACTACCGCCTGTGCGATATCCGATGGGGATGAGGGTTCCACAGGGGGGGTCTTGCCATGTGCTGGGGGGTCTGGGCACCCGAAGTATCAATGGATTGGGGAGGAGGGGCCGCTAGCTTAGCTGCATATGTCAGTACCTGCGAGGTGGCGGCCATGTTGGCTGCAGCATGTGTCCCCTCTCCTCCTAGGATCAGCTGTGCTGTGGGCGCTCGCTGTCCAGGATGCTTCACAAATTGGTCCATGGATGTCACCAAGTTCGTGGGGGTGAAGTGTGGGGGTATCCCTCCGGGGAAACACAGTTTTTGGAGCAGGATTCTTGGCAGGGGAGAGGAGCAGAGACCTCCTAGCTCCTCTCCATGCAGCACCAGAACTGGAAGTCCAGTCGCTGGTTTTAATGGCTTAGCTATTGAAAGCCAGGTACTGAGGGATAGAGGTTTGTCAGGATTAGTGATCCCTACTTTGTTGAAGGCGAGGAAGTCGACTTCTAGCAAGAAATACCATTGTACGTGGAAAGCGTACATTTCTTGGTATGAGTCAATTGCCACTCATCCTCGCTCCTTTTCTTTAGCTCGGATCTTGGCTTTTCTTCAACAGGGCACTGAGCAGAAGTTGGCCTTGAGTACCATCAAGGGCCAGGTGTCTGCCTTAGCAATCTTCTTTCAGCGACCCCTAGCCACGCACTCTTTAGTTCATACCTTCATTCAAGGAGCCCGACACGTAGCTCCACCTGTACGGTCTCTTTTCATTCATGGGATTTGAACTTAGTACTCTCAGTTCTTCAGAAACTATCATTCAAGAATATTTGGGAGATTCCCTTACCTACGTTGTCCCAGAAGGTGGCATTCTTGGTGCCTATTACATATACCCATAGAGTGTCAGAGTTGGCGGCATTATTCTGTCATACTCCCTATCTAGTGATACACAGAGACATGGTGGTTCTTCGTCCCTGTCCATCGTTCCTACCTAAAGTGGTCTCAGACTTCCATTTGAATGAGGACATTGTGCTGTCTTCCCTGTGTGCCAAGCCGGCTCATCCCAAGGAATTTGCTTTACATACCTTGGATGTGGTTCATGCGATTTGGGTGTATCTGGCAGCCACAGAGTCCTTTCGGAGGTCAGACTAACATTTTGTGGTTACACAAGGACCAAGGAAAGGGCTGGCTGCATCTTCTGCTACCATCTCCAGATGGATCAGACAGACTGTGACTCAGGCTTATTATATTAAAGGTCGCGTTTAGTGTTGAGCGAACCCGGACTGTAACGTTCGGGTCCGTACCGAACTTTAGGGTGTCCGTGGCACGGACCCGGACCCGGACATTTCAAAAATCGTTCGGGTTCGGTAAGCCATGCCTGGGCTTGCAATGTCAGGCCCAAGCGAGTTGTGATTTGCGCTGGAAATTATATTATTCGGACTCAGTGTCAGACAGACTAGGTAGACCTCTACCATCGTCTTCTACGTCGGTCGGGAAAGGAACCAGGAACACATTGGTGTTTTACAATCAGACTGGAGGCTTTCCTGAGACACCGACGGTCTATGTGGGTTTAGCGTACTTGGTGTAGGTTCCATACATTTCGTTTAAGGAACCCTACTCGGCCGAACCGTGTGTCCCTTCTGTCGTGTTACAGGAGTAAGTTTACCTTCAGACTCTGGTGAAATCCATCCTTGCTACCTGTC
>BLSH010010296.1:169437-180024 GCA_018402905.1 Glandirana rugosa | reverse complement strand
TTACTTGATTTTAATTTATTTTCCCTATCCCCATTTATTTGTAGGGCACTTGCCCTAGTTTGAAGATGATTTTAGAACAGTTATATGGCTTCTACCGTTAATTAATACTTTTCAGACACAGTTTGAAGATGATCCACATTCACCTCCATTTTTGCTTTTTTTATGTTTTTATTTTTTTAAAAATATTTACAGTTATTTCCCTGTCCCCATTTTTTTGTAGGGCACTTGCCCTACCCTTACCCCCATTTTACTTCCTTTTGCAGCCCTCTGGGGCTTTCCAGGACTTTCCTACAGCCATTTTTGTGCCTAAAAGTTCGGGTCCCCATTGATTTCAATGGGGTTCGTTGTCCGTGCGATCGTTCGGGTTCCGTCCGGACCCGGACCCGGACTTTGTCACGAAGTTCGGACGGACCAGCAGAACCCGAACTTCCAGGTGTTCGCTCAACTCTAGTCGCGTTCCTCCTTTCCCTGTCATGGCGCATTCTACTCAGGCACTTAGAACTTCTTGGGCCTTCCACTATCAAGCGTCAATATCACAGGTGTGCAAGGCGGCCACTTGGTCGTCGGTGCATACTTTCACCAAATTCTACAAAGAAGACATTTTGGCATCTGTGGATGCTTCTTTTGGCAGCAAAGTTTTGAAGGCTGCTGTTTAACCACTTCAGCCCCGGAAAGTTTTACCCCCTTCCTGACCAGAGCCCTTTTTGTGATTCGGCACTGTGTCACTTTAACAGACAATTGCACGGTCATGCTACGTTGTACCCAAACAAAATTTGCGTTCTTTTTTTCCCACAAATAAACAAAAGAAGAGCGACAATTTTCCAAAAAAAAAACAAATTTCTTACTTTTTGCTAAAATACAAATCCAAAAAAATATATAAAAAAACATTTTTTCATTGGTTTTGGCCGATTTATATTCTTTCTCATATTTTTGGTAAAAAAAATCGCAATCAGCGTTTATTGATTACTTTGCGCAAAAGTGGCCACGTTTACGGATGATGAGAATTCATTTCTGGGGTTTTTATTTTTTTTTATTTTTTACTAGTAATGGCGGCGATCTGCGATTTTTAGCAGTACTGCAATATTGGGGCGGACATGTCGGACATTTTTGACACTTTTTTGGGACCAAGGACATTTATTCAGCGATCAGAAATTTAAATGTCCACTGATTACTGTATAAATGTCATTGGCAGTGAAGGGATTAACCTGCAGGGGGAGATCTAGGTGTTAAGTGTGATCCCTGGGTGTGTTCTGACTGTGGGGGGACTGGGCTGCCATGGGCATAAGAGATCTAACTGATCCCAGTGACAGGGATCAGTAGATCTCCTATGCCCCCACTAACAGAGCAGGGAACCACCGTGTTTACATAGGCAATTCCCCATTCTTTGGTTGTGGCCGCTCATCGCGGCTCACCGGTGGGCATCGGGTCTGCCTGAGCCGCGGGCACACTCCTCAGGACGCGTGCGCGCCCCCTAGCGGCCACCCACAGATCGCTGCTTTTTTACGGCGATTCGCGTTGTGCGTCCACACTGCCACCGTGAATATACGGTAGGCGGTGTGGAACCGGTTAAGAGGGGCTGTTCCCTTTTGAGGGGTGTTTTTCATTCAAAATTTAAAATTTTTCATATGGGGCGACCTGGTTAAGACTCCTGTGTCCTGGTTAGGGCTCTGGTGGTTAGCCTTGGGTTATTTTCCCGACCCCTCATTTTATTTTGGCACTGAATTGGGAAGTCCCACTGGTCAAGATTAAAGGAGGCACTGTGTCCGTCAATGAACTAAAGAGAAAATGGGATTTTTGTACTCACCGTAAAACCCATTTGTCCGTGTTCATTGATGGACACAGCACCCACCCCTCTATGGAGTTTTGATACGTCTATTACTGCTTGCTACTAAACTGAATACCTAGAGCAGGGAGGGGGTTATATACAGACTGAGGACGGCCTATGGGGTGTAGCGAAGTTTTATGTTCTGCCTAGTCCTACTCCTGCAGAGGCGATATAACCCACTGGTCAAGATTAAAGGAGGGGCCGTGTCCGTCGATGAATACAGAGAAATGCCATTTTTGTGCGTCTGTGTGCATTCTTGCACCAAACAAACAGGGCAGCCTATTGAGTTCAATGGCAAGGATGTCAAAGTAACTCAAGCGCCTCTTTGAGTTTTGAATTTTGTGCGGTTTTTAACAATGTGTTTTGCTATGTTTGACACGCATATTATCACATGACAAATGTGTGCCTTTTTTCATGTTTAAGGTGCCATTAACAATGAATGATGTTGCGAGTGTGACAGGTGTTTTTTTGCACATTTTGGAACTATGCATAAAATCACGCAATTTTATGTACATTCTGAAATGCTAAAGTGTGAATGTAGCAGAGACAGAAATCTGATAACACTGATTCTTAAAAAGATAATTTAGGAAATATAATTTGTGAGGACAATGTAAAAACTAAGATTTTATTATAATTTTTTTCCTGGCTACACAAAGAAGCTTTTGATGCCAAATAATATAGGAGAACAGTTTAGTCAAGGTTCCAAATGTAATATGATATATATAGTAGAGTCAACAGTGCCCTTATACCTATACAAAATATAGATAAACAATCGGGCCTAGATGGCTTTCACCCTGTGAGCTAAAGCAATTAAATTAGATTATTTTAGCAAGGGCAATACTATAATGCGTACCAATGGCGGAGCCCTTGGTATGCATCACGTCACTTCCGTTTAGAGCGGCTCAGCCGGTGGAACGCACGCCGCCACGAATTAGGAAGTTTGCTGTAACTGGGACACGATCCACATTGTTGCTGTAAATGCCCACTGGAAATTGACTTTCATATGTGAGAAACAAAAACTTTTACAAAATTATACTATCAATCCCCCTTTCCTTTTTCCATACCTTACGAGGATTTATACCAAAGGTATCTACACATTACTAGAAGCAAGCCCATCCACATCAAAATCCCAAAACAGATTGGCATCTATGCCTTTTACCCCTGCAAGGGTGACGCAATCTGGTAAGTAGAGAACCAGAGGGCAGAACGCGTGATCTGCGCCTTAAAACACAAATAAGATCATCCCATGTTGGCTTACATCTGAACCCCACATCAGAAGAATACACTGAAGTTAACAAAGAATTATCCATGAGGACTATTATAAAGACTATGCACTAAGTTTTATCTTTGCTGTAGTGTTAATTGAATGTTAAGGTTGTGTATTGGTAATAGAGGACTGATCGATTGCATATCAGTTGAATTTCACTTAATTTGCACAGAGCACTTTAGTATTTTATTTAACACAAATTGATTTATAGGTTGATATTTTGTCTGATACCAGTAGACATTGGTTATTAGAATGTTGTTATGAGTTTACTGATGAATTATACTGCAACAGGAAAGTTTACATTTTTCACTTGGCACCTTTAAAAAGATTAATTATTAAGAGAGAACATACATCAAAAGATACCGTACACATGTAGTTTAGCACATATTTATTTTTTAATCAACCAGTTTACCAAAAGAAGGACTTTTTATGGTTTCTACATTGCACATAGAACTTATTATACAAGGCAGCGTCCCATCCCTATTGTTTATTTATTTATTAAGTCAATACTATAATACTGTCATATGAACCCTATAATGCTGTTACTGTATATGAACAAATACTGCTATGACAGTTAAAACTATTTCATAGTTTAACCCCTTCCTGCCTGCTCCAGCTTCTCTTTAAATAGTTTGGAATGCCCAGTGGGCAGGAAGGATCGGTGGTCATGTTGCCACTGCTACCACTCTCATAAACAACAGCTGTCCAGCAATGCATATTTGTAGCATGTGGGAGTTAATACTCTTTTGCTGCAACTCATGTGTCAAGCGGCCATAAAGGGGTTAAATCAGAACATTTTAAATAAGTAAGCCTGATTTTTGTTGCCATTTTATTTGATTAAACTAAATTTCATAGAAATACGAAAACTTAGGATATGGTAATTATGCAGAAGGATTTTTGATAAAATGGCAACATCCGTAGTTACAGTATCTCACAAAAGTGAGTACAACCCTCACATTCTTGTACATATTTTATTCTATCTTTTCATGTGACAACACTGAAGAAATTACACTTTGCTACAATGTAAAGTAGTGAGTGTACAGCTTGTATAACAGTATAAATTTGCTGTGCCCTCAAAATAACTCAACACACATTCATTAATGTCAAAACCGCTGACAACAAAAGTGTGTACATCCCTAACTGAAAATTTCCAAATTGGGCCCAAAGTGTCAATATTTTGTGTGGCCACCATTATTTTCCAGCACCGCCTTAACCCTCTTGGGCATGGAGTTCACCAGAGCTTCACAGGTTGCCACTGGAGTCCTCTTCCACTCCTCCATGACATCACAAAGCTGGTGAATGTTAGAGACCTTGAGCTTACTTTTACTGTGAATTTGGGAAAGAATCCTTAAAAAAAGCAGATGATTGTCTTAAGGGTAATCGGTCCAAAGATAAATACAGTATGCAGACTGTCATTGTCAGCCTCCCATTTTTGCCTGGCTGTCATGTTAATCCTCTAGCTTTGCCACTTTCTGAGCATGCCATAAGTATGCATGTCAGGAAAAATAACATTGCTGTAACCAAATTTGCTGTATGCATTGTAGATAGGTGACCCAGAGAGCACTGAAGCCAGAGACTAGCTGTTATGACAGTCTACATATTGCCTTATCTCAATTTTCCAATTGCTTTTATGAAGTCTAGGTTATATTTTTCTTTGCCAAGTTCACCAAAGGCTTTTTCTAGACCAAAACTATAATTAAATGTAACTATCTAACAATTCAAACAGCTTGCAGAGTAATGTACTTGTTCCTTATGTTACAGAAAATCATAGAACATACCAGAGGCAAACCGTTCCATTATTAGCAAGGCTGGTCAAAAATGTTATTGTGGCTTACAAGAGCAAAAGAGGTAAAAAAGGTCAAGCCCTTTCAGGCCAATGCTGTTGATTTACTAAAGGAGTAGAGCATGTTCACTTTGAAATATGAATTTTCATTTTGCTAGGGAATAATACCCGTAGCTTAGTAAATGTGATGAAAATTTACTTTGCACAGAATACCCAATCACATGCATGGAAAATAAAAAAAATAACAACAACATTTTTGCTTGCACACGATTGGATGATGTAAGTCAGCAGTGCTAATTCATTCACCAGGCTAAGGGAAAATTCTCTTGTAAAGGGAAAATTTACTTTGGTAAGTGAAACGCCTATTTATCTCTAGTAAATAGATGCCAATGTGTGGAATGGCTGTTAGCTGGTGCACCTTCTTTTGATTTTGCAAGTCGCAATAACATGTATAACTATAGCAAGTAAATGTGATACTGTATGCATAGCCTTTTTTTCTAGTTTTTTTTTCTAGTTTTAGATAAAGTAGGGAAGGATAAGTACCCCAGGCAGGTTATTATTGCTGTCTGTGTGATGAAGGAGTCTTTTTCTCAATTTGTCCTAGTGTTTACTGACACTGAGACAGAAACTTATGGAAAATTGATTTTGTTTCAAATAGGTTTTTATTAAACAAATTTACAAAATACAACTCATGGAAGGCTGACAAGGGCGGAGCAGTGGTCATACTCAATGCAGAACAGTATAAGACTGAGGCCATTAGACAATTGTGGACAACACTATATATCATGTTCTCCCTTCCACTCCTACTACTAATTTTAAAATATTATTGTTGGATCTTTTGGAGTGTGGTAAAATAATGGTAGTAATTATTAACAAGGCTGCAGAATGTAATTTGTAATGGAGCCAGTCACTCCTATGTTTCATAATTTACCCAAGATCCAAAAACCTCAGATACCATCAGAGGCACACCTATTGTAGCTGGTATAGGTACACTCCATTGGGAGAATGGACGGATATCCATCTCTAATCTTTAGTTCATATAAACAATGTACTACAGTAGCCATGGGACTTTTTGAATTACATATAGATGAGAAAGAAACACTGCTTGTATAAAATCATGAAATTGTATTTATAAATTGAATAAAAAAGCACATAACTAGGCAAAACACTGGCATTAAAACTTGTTAAAGGGGACATGGCCAAGCAGGGCATGTGAGCAGACGCTTCATCACATAGCTCCCGCTATTGATTCTGATTTAATACAGTTTCCAGCACTACAAACTTCTCTCTTTGGCCCTATTAACACCCTGAACGTCGGCAGCAGGTCCTGGAATGGTTTTCACCAGGCGCACCACACTGATGTCTCAGGGAAAAAAAGGAGACTGTCTGCTGCTGAATCTCCAACAGCGCAATTGGGCCCTGGAAAAGACCAATGAGACTGTGAGTAAAACTCCTAGTCTCAAAAGGAGCAGGCAGGAGACCACCCAAAGGACATGAGGTACTATGCACAAAAAATGACTGAACTATCTGACCGTGCGGGTGATTGATAATGCTACAGAGGCCTTCAGTGCAGAGCTGGCAGGTGAGGGTGCTGCAGGGTGAGCAGGGTGCTGCGGCCATGTTAACACACGCGGACGACAGCTCTGTGGAAATGGAGGAGGATGAGGAGTCTGGAGAGGTGGAGGATGAACAACCGACACTGGCTGCGATCCTAAGGGCTGTTAATAAGTGTACCGCCTGTGAACAATCTACAAGGATGCTTTGGGGGCCATAGAGAGGAGGTCAGTTTGATAAGGCAGGATCTGCAAAAAATAAGAGCGAGAACCACTGTTGCAGAAAGGAGGATCAGCGATATAGAAGATAAACTTCCCACTCTTACCACAGACACTCAAACCACTGCTCGCTTAGCTAAAGCTACTGATCTGAGGATTTTGAGTCTCAGGAAAAACAATGCGCATATAGTGGGATTTCCAGAAACAGTGGAGGGCCCTGACCCCACAGAATTTGTAGAGCAATGGCTAAATGATGGGAAGGAGGCATTTACACATTTATATGTTGTGGAAAGAGCTCATAGAGTACCAAAACAACCACTGCCACTAGGATATCTGGCGCCCTATCCTTGCAAGGCTGCTGAATTAAAGGGACAGGAAAATTATTCTGCGGCTGACCCGTGAAAAGCAAACAACATATTAAAAATGTAAATTCTGAGGTTTACACAAATATGTGGATCCAATGTAATCCACATGTAGATATTGAGTCTACATGGCTACTGTTGTACAATGTTTATATATTGGATTTAGGGGCAAGGGCATATAGCACACAGAATTCTGGTTAATTCTTTCATAAACCTTTGGCACTGGATACGTCAGGGACACCAAAATGTTATGCACGCATATTAAGGATTTGAGATGGACAGATGATTAACTTAGATGTGCAGGCTTTTTTGTGCTATATACTGTGCTATATACTCTGCCCTACACAGTATTATATACTCTGCACTACACTGTGCTATATACTCTGCCTTACACTGTACTATATACTCTGCAGTACACTGTGCTATATACTCTGCCCTACACTGTACTATATACTCTGCAGCACACTGTGTCTATACCCCAGGAAGAAGTATTTTGTCAGACAAAACTGGTCGGGTTACGGCTCTAATTTGTATGTACTACTTATATTGACTGAACAATTACTTCATGCCAGTTCCATCTGACTAGATGTAGGTGCAATACTTTTTTAATTAAACCCCTTTAAACAGATTCACGCTATGTGAGCTTCTTTATCTCCCATGGGCAATGTTCAGTACCTACTTTGAATGTGGAGAATTACGGTTATGATAACAACTGTGGAGACCCTCTTTGAGATCCATACTGATAGGAGGATCTGAGTCCCAGCGGAATTGATACAAACTCTCAGTCTGACTCCCGTAATAGGAGGTCACCATTATGTGGTAAGCGCACAGTGTGCTTGGTATGGTGAAACAGTCACGGATACATTTATTGCACAGTGGCACTTTATATGAATGAATTTCACCAGGAATCTATCATCACTAATAGCGAAGATTGTTACTTGCACTTTTTACACTTTATCAACTTTTGTATATCCATTCAAAAGTTTTATGAATTGAGACTTTTTAGGACACTAAGTAATTTTGTTGGATGTGTACACATTATGAATTGAATGCACATGTCAATTTATGATTATTTAACGCAACACTATTGTTACCATAGTTCATTTGTATACATATCTTTATACCAGTGGTGCAGCTTTTCATTGTTTTGTATGTTGTTTTGTCACAAGCGCAGTATAATTTTTATTTTTGTTTTTATATACTCTACCCTACACTGTATTATATACTCCACAGTACACCGTGTTATGTACTCTGCCCTACACTGTACTATACACTCCGCAGTACACTGTTATATACGTTGCCCTACACTGTGCTATATACTCCACAGTACGTTGTGCTATATACTCTGCAGTACATTGTGCTATATACTCTGCAGTACATTGTGCTATATACTCTGCCCTACACTGTACTATATACTCTGCAGTACACTGTTAAATACTCTGCCCTACACTGTGCTATATACTCCACAGTACACTGTTCTATATACTCCGCAGTACACTGTGCTATATACTCCACAGTACACTGTTCTATATACTCCGCAGTACACTGTGCTATATACTCAGCCCTACACTGTGCTATATACTCCGCAGTACACTGTGCTATATTCTCCGCTGTACCCTGTGCTATATACTCTGCAGTACGCAGTGCTATATACGCTACCATACACTGTACCATATACATTGCAGTACACTATGCTATATACTCTGCAGTACACTGTGCTATATACTCTGTCCTACACGGTGCTATATACGCCGTCCTACACCATGCTATAAACTCCTGCTGTACACTGTGCTATATACTCCACTGTACACTGTGATATATACTCTGCAGTACACTGTGTTATATACTCCACCGTACATTGTACAGTATACTCCGCAGTACACTGTGCTATATACTCTGCAGTACACTGTGCTATATACTCCGCAGTACACTGTGCTATATACTACACCCTGCACTGTACTATGTACTCTGCAGTACACTGTTAAATACTCTGCCCTACACTCTGCTATATACTCCACAGTACACTGTTCTATATACTCCGCAGTACACTGTGCTATATACTCCACAGTACACTGTTCTATATACTCCGCAGTACACTGTGCTATATACTCAGCCCTACACTGTGCTATATACTCCGCAGTACACTGTGCTATATTCTCCGCTGTACCCTGTGCTATATACTCTGCAGTACGCAGTGCTATATACGCTACCATACACTGTACCATATACATTGCAGTACACTATGCTATATACTCTGCAGTACACTGTGCTATATACTCTGTCCTACACGGTGCTATATACTCCGTCCTACACCGTGCTATAAACTCCTGCTGTACACTGTGCTATATACTCCACTGTACACTGTGATATATACTCTGCAGTACACTGTGTTATATACTCCACCGTACACTGTGCTATATACTACACCCTGCACTGTACTATGTACTCTGCAGTACACTGTTAAATACTCTGCCCTACACTCTGCTATATACTCCACAGTACACTGTTCTATATACTCCGCAGTACACTGTGCTATATACTCCACAGTACACTGTTCTATATACTCTGCAGTACACTGTGCTATATACTCAGCCCTACACTGTGCTATATACTCCGCAGTACACTGTGCTATATTCTCCGCTGTACCCTGTGCTATATACTCTGCAGTACGCAGTGCTATATACGCTACCATACACTGTACCATATACATTGCAGTACACTATGCTATATACTCTGCAGTACACTGTGCTATATACTCTGTCCTACACGGTGCTATATACACCGTCCTACACCGTGCTATAAACTCCTGCTGTACACTGTGCTATATACTCCACTGTACACTGTGATATATACTCTGCAGTACACTGTGTTATATACTCCACCGTACACTGTGCTATATACTACACCCTGCACTGTACTATGTACTCTGCCCTACACTGTGTTATATACTCTGATCTACACTGATCTCTATATTCCGCAGTACACTGTTATATACAAATGCTGGTCATATAATTAGAATATCATCAAAAAGTTGATTTATTTCAATAATTCCATTGAAAAAGTGAAACTTGTATATTACATTCATTCATTACACACAGACTGATATATTTTAAATGTTTATTTCTTTTAATTTTGATGATTATAACTGACGATTAGAGTTGAGCGAACTTCTAGAAGTCCGGGTTCTGCTGGTTCGGCCGAACTTCGGGACAAAGTCCGGGTTCGGGTCCGGACAGAACCCGAACTTTGTCCCGGACCCCGAACCCCATTGAAATCAATGGGGACCCAAACTTTTAGGCACAAAAATGGCTATAAAATAGTCCTGGAAAGTCCTAGAGGTCTGCAAAAGGAAGGAAATGGGGGTAAGGGTGGGACAAGTGACCTACAAAGAAATGGGGACAGGGAAATAACTTTAAATATTTTTAAAAAAATAAAAACATAAAAAAAGCAAAAATGGAGATGAATGTGGATCATGTTCAAACTGGGTCTGAAAAGTATTAATTAACGGTAGAGGCCATATAACTGTTCTAAAATCATGTCAATATTAGTAGTTTTAATTTTCTTTATTTGTAAATTTT
>BLSH010010296.1:133469-152093 GCA_018402905.1 Glandirana rugosa | reverse complement strand
TACAAGGAAAATAAAAAGAGCATTTTGTTTGCACATGACTGGATGATGGAAATCAGCAAAACTTTACCACATACTTTACTTACAGTACCTCACAAAAGTGAGTACACCCCTCACATTTTAGTAAATATTTTATTATATCTTTTCATGTGACAACACTGAAGAAATGACACTTTGCTACAATGTAAAGTAGTGAGTGTACAGCTTGTATAGCAGTGTAAATTTGCTGTCCCCTCAAAATAATTCAACACACAGCCATTAATGTCTAAACCACTGGCAACACACACTGAGTACACCACTAAGTGAAAATGTCCAAATTGGGAGCAATTAGCCTTTTTCCCTCCCTAGTGTCATGTGACTCGTTAGTGTTACAAGGTCTCAGGTGTGACTGGGGAGCAGGTGTGTTAAATTTGGTGTTATCGCTCTCACTCTCTCATACTGGTCACTGGATTTTCAACATGGAACCTCATAGCAAAGAATTCTCTGAGGATCTGGAAAGAAGGAATTGTTACTCTACATAAAGATGGCCTAGGCTATAAGAAGATTGGCAAGACCCTGAAACTGAGCTGCAGTACGTTGGCCAAGACCATACAGCTGTTTAACAAGGTTCCACTCAGAACAGGTCTCGCCATGGTCGACCAAAGAGGTTGAGTGCAGGTGCTCAGCGCCATATCCAGAGGTTGTCTTTGGGAAATAGACGTATGAGTGCTGCCAGCATTGGGGTGAGGGGTCCGCCTGTTAGTGCTCAGACCATACGCCTCACACTGCATCAAACTGTTATGCATGGCTGTCGTCCCAGAAGGAAGCCTCTTCTAAAGATGATGCATAAGAAAGCCCACAAACAGTCTAAGGACATGGATTACTGGAACCATGTCCTGTGGTCTAATGAGACCAAGTTAAACTTATTTGGTTCAGATGGTGTCAAGCATGTGTGGCGGCAAGCAGGTGAGGAGTACAAAGACAAGTGTGTCTTGTCTACAGTCAAGCATGGTGTCATGGTCTGGGACTGCATGAGTGCTGCCGGCTCTGGGGAGCTACAGTTCATTGAGGGAAACATAAATGCCAACATTTACTGTGACATACTGAAGCGACGCATGATCCCCTCCCTTCAGAGACTGGGCTGCAGGGCAGTATTCCAACATGATGACCACTGCCTTGCTAAAGAAGCTGAGGGTAAAGGTGATGGACTGGTCAAGCATGTCTTCAGACCTAAACCCTATTGAGCATTGTGGGGCATCCTCAAATGGAAGGTGGAGGAGCGCAAGGTCTTTAACATCCCCCAGCTCCATGATATCGTCATGGAGGAGTGGAAGAGGACTCCGTTGGCAACCCGTGAAGCTCTGGTGAACTCCATGCCCAAGAGGGTTAAGACAGTACTGGAAAATAATGGTGGCCACACAAAATATTGACACATTGGGCCAAATTTGGACATTTTCACTTAGGGGTGTACTCACTTTTGTTGCTAGCGGTTTAGGCATTAATGGCTGTGTGTTAAGTTATTTTGAGGGGACAGCAAATTTACACTGTTATACAAGCTGTACACTCACTACTTTACATTGTAGCAAAGTGTCATTTCTTCAGTGTTGTCACGTGAAAAGATATAATAAAATATTTACTAAAATGTGAGGGGTGTACTCACTTTTGTGAGATACTGTAGCTCTGCGGAAAAGAAGAGCAACTGCAGAGCCTATTTGCCTTTATTAAATCAGTCCCACTGTGTCCTTATTAGAGTTAGCTCTGTTTTATAGTGATGCCTATTGTTTGGTTCCCCTCTCCACCATTCCTTCTCTAAAACTGTTGACAGCAATGAAGAAAGTGTTGGAAAACCACTTACAAAACAGTCATTTTAATAAAAGCAAATCTCTTCATCCTTAGGGCAGATATTTTTTTCCATGTAGTGATAATGGTGCTAAGAGCTGCACTAAAGATTATGTCTGACACAGAAGTTAAGGAAGGACAACATGCACAGACTGGGCCAGCTGTGCTCAGCACAAGAGCCTCATGACAGTGCAATGATTGCAAAATGTTTAATCAAATTAGGAAGCTACAGCAAACATTGAAAATCAGGAAAATCGGGGTGATCCAAATTAAATATTGGTTCTAACAAATTGGTTAATTTATCTGTATTAATAGATGTGCATTTTTTTATTTGTCCAGTATCTGTTCACTAATGTTACAACATCTGTAGTGATTATATTGTATTTTAGGGCTCATTCACACAGTGCGATTTGATCTGTTCCCTGTGCATGGCTGTTTTTACCTGCACGGGGATGCACAGGTGTTCCATGCATCCCCATTTGGGGAGTCCCATTCATATCTATTAGGACACAACAGCTGCACAGACATGGCCACTGCTCCCAATACGACAACCAAGTATGTGCGGGTGCGTGTCACTGAACCGTCTCTGGGTGCGTTCAGGGCCATTCCCTTTATTTGTAAAACATTGCCCTGCAGGGGGCACAGATCAAAGCGAAACCTTATATGTACTTAGTAGACTTACAATTAATGTTTGAGAAATGTCAGCTAAAACATTTTACTTTCTTCCTCTACAACCATAATGGTGGTACCATACCACCGTACCACCACATGAAAATCGTTCTAGACACTCAAAAGTCTATGAGTGAATAAAAAGGATAATAACAGTGTGGAGAAACTGTATGAACATTTATATTTTTGTATGTTAGTAGTTTAGCCATGCTGAGAGGGGTATAAGAAGCCATAGCACACAATAAAAGTAACATTTTAATACATGTCTGTTCACATATGGGTTTATATGGCCATGTGTATAGGTGACTGGTGTCACTGGGTGGAAACAGTGCAAAACACAGTCAATTTATTTTTGAGTTTATGACACTTCACTTTTCTTCACATGCTGTATAATTCATGGAAAACAACCATGCAGCACTGTATATTATTTTTTATTTTCTGTTATTGAATTGGTTCAGATTTATCTGCCTAATAAAAAAGTGGCAAATCATTTGATATTGCCTAAAACACATCTGGATTTTATGTTGCCCCTATAGCATATATAAATGCCCAAGGATAGTGTAAATCAACAAGATGGAAATACATTCAGAATTACAAACAATCTTCTACTTTCAGAAAAACACTACAAACTGATTTTTGTTTCTTCCTTTTAGAAAAATGGCAAGTGGTTTTCTATATTTACTTTGTTAGAGTGCTGTGAGCCTAGAACACGGAGGTTTAAAGAGAATTACCTTCATTACATCTAATTTTACTAGCAAAACAACCAGTCTACTGGGGTACTGTGTAAAGCTGGATTAAGGAAAAGTAAAGACACATTCATCTTTTGACTTTGCAGTTAGATTAATCAGTTGCTAATAGAATCACACTGTCTGTCTCGTTTATATTATTACTCTCTTAAGGGGAAACTACAACATATAAAGATTTTGGGGTAATTGTTTTTTTTTACTTTTTTAGTTTTACAAATTTTAAATCCATGTTTTGTATTTTGAATTCACATAAAATATTTGTTTTACAAGTCAATGAGTTACCTGGTACACCAATGACACTGGTGTCATAGAGCATTATGGGTTTTCTAAAGAAATAAACATAATAGAGGCTGTTTTCTTTCAGACTCTCTCTCTCTTTCTGATTGAAACACTGATTTCAAAATACAGGCGGTCCCCTAGTTACAAACATCCGACTTACAAACGACTCCTACTTACAAACGGAGGGAGACAAAAGGAAGTGAGAGGAAATCTCCCCCTAGGAAGGGAAATTCACTCATGTAAGAGTTATTATGGGAAAAAGGTTTCTCCACTGATGCTTTATCACCAAGGCTTGTTTCCACAACAACCTAAAATTTTCAAAATCCAATTATCATTGGGACAGGAAGTGAGGGGAAATCTTCTAAACAGAAACATAGACAGTAAAACAAACATTACAGGGGTGTTAACCCTTCCCTATGCTATACAAAAAGCTTAAAAATATTTTTTTGGCTGGAGCTACACTTAAAAAAATGTACCTGTTCCCACTTACAAACAAATTCAACTTAAGAACAAACCTATGAACCCTATCGTGTTTCTAACCCGGGGACTGCCTGTACAGCATGCTTGCTGAATATGCAGCTATGACATTTTGCTGTAATATTCATATTTAGCCAACCTGAAAAGTAAAAATGTACTTTTTAATACCAAAAATAATAGCATTTACAAATAATACATTTCTTTTAAAGTTTCACATACATTTTAAACCAGTGTTGTACACCTTTAATTTTGAAAGGTTCAGAATGCACTAGGATTGTTTTTGGTGCATATGTGAAATAGCGATCTGCCAAAAGAAAATCTGTTGGCCAAGTTACGCATATTTATCCAAAAGACTGTTGTTTTCGTAAATCAGACCTGCAATTATAGTAGTACCTCAGCAACCAACTTGGGAGGTTGTAGGTTTGTGAAGCTGGGGCTACTTTTTAAATACTACAATGGGATGATTCCCCCATGGGGTTTTTTTAGCAGCTTTCAAAGTCATTCAGATCACAAATTTATAAAAAAATATTTTTCTTTATTATTCAAAAAAGTTTTGGAATTATAAAAAACACTACTGTTAGTGGGCAGCAAGTGATTAACTTACTGATTGTCTATATAAATCTGGTTTTGAGTGAAAAAAAGCATGACAACATAACAATATACTGTATATACTAAAGAAAATTTTAGGCAAATATTTAAAAAGTAATTTTTATACATAGGGGACACGTGAGAGATTAGCTGCACACCCCAAACGTGCTAGATTGGGATGATTCCCCCATGGGTTTTTTTAGCAGCTTTCAAAATAATTCAGATCATGAATTTATACAACATTATTTTTCTTTATTATTCAAAAAAGTTTTGGAATGATAAAAAACACATTGCTGCATAGTTTAGAAACTGTAACAATTTGTTTTTTATAATTCCAAAATTTTTGATTAATAAAGAAAAATATTTTTTTCATAAATTCGTGATCTGAATTACTTTGAAAACTGCTAAAAAAAACCCATGGGGGAATCATCCCAATCTAGCACGTTTGGGGTGTGCAGCTAATCTATCACATGTCCCTTATATGTATAAAATTACTTTTTAAATATTTGCCTAAAATTTTCTTTAGTATATACAATATATTGTTATGTTGTCAGGTTTTTTTTCACTCTCAGAACCTACAATTCTCTCTTACAGTGTGTCCCTCCAATTAACATCATCCCCTTTAAAACCAAATTCATAAAGACAATCTGTAAGTTAATCACTTGCTGCCCTCTAACAGTAGGTTTACTGCTAGTGGGCAGCAGCTACAGGCACCACAACTTACTGTGTCATTGGTATCATGAACCTTTGTTTACCTGGTGGCCACAAGTGACATAGATGTCTGTTTATCAAGGAGTGGTAAAATACCGCTCCTGACTTCTCCGGCATTCTCAGAGGAGATCGCTCTCCTCTGAGTGCCAGTTTATGAAGCTTTGGAGATTGCTTTTCACAATGCGTATTGAAGCGATCTCCAAACGCTGTAAACTCCACAGAACGGCTCATGTGACTGTATTCTTGCGCGATACAACAGGATTACAGTACTGGGAAGTTCAAAATAGTAAAGTTAATAACGAATCAACACACATTACACACTTCATATTAATAAAAAAAATAAACTTACATTCCCCCTACACAATATACATTACCCCAATTAATAAAAAACATGCTTTCTATCAATATTTAAAGATCATACATGTGACTATTAATGTGAATGGTGTATAGTATGTCATGCAGCTATACACCATTCATCAAAATGAAAAATACATTTATAATTATTAAGAAGTAATTTTTCTAAAGTATACAAATAAAAATAGTTTTAACAAATTAAAATAAAATATGTTTTATAATTGGGAAACCCCCATATAACTGTAATAAAACAGTCCATAATTATAACCATATTTTAGGGTTTAATAAAATATATATATATTTATATAATAATCAATCAAAAATGTTATAAAACACTACTTTAATAATAGCATTTTAATGCAAGTAGAATTTTATATATATATATATATATATATATATATATATATAAAAAGAATCATTAAAAACAGCAATTGAAAAATATATATATATATACATATATAAATTGCTAATCAGCCAATCACATGGCAGCAACTGAATGCATTTATGCATTTACCCCTTTCACACCAGAACGTTTTTCAGGCACTTTTGCGCTAAAAATAGTGACTGAAAAGCGCCTGAAAAACTCCCATTTTGCTTTCACACTGGGGCGGTGCGCAAGCGGAACAGTATAAAAAAGTCCTGCCAGCCGCATCTTTGCAGCGGTGTGGGAGCGGTGTATTCACCGCTACTATACCGCCCCTGCCCATTGAAAACAATGGTGCAGCGCTCCTGAAGCACTGAACACCAATTCGGGAGCGCCACTAACCGTCACTTTTAACCCCTGTTTAACCCCTGTGGGGGGTTAAAAGCACACCGCCGCCGCCGCTATAACGAGCAATAAAGCGCTGCAAATTAGTGGTGTTTTACCACTAACGCTTGGGCCGCCCCGGTGTGAAAGAGGTCTCAGGCATCTAGACATGGTGAAGAGGACTTCCTGGAGTTCAAGCATCAGAATGGGGAAGAAAGGGGATTTAAGTGACTTTTAATGTTGTATGGTTGTTGGTGCCAGACAAGCTGGGCTGGGTATTTAAAAAAACGGGTCTACTGGGATTTTCACACACAACCATCTCTCGGGTTTACAGAGAATGGTTGTGTGTGAAAATGTGGATGAAAATGCCTTGTCGGTATCAGAGGTCAGAGGAGAATGGGCAGGTGGTTGAAGATGATAGAGAGTCAACAGTCACTCAAATGACCACTTGTTGTAACACAGATATGCAAAATACCATCTCTGAATTCAAAACACCTTGAACCTTGAAGCAGATGGGTTACAGCAGCAGAAGACCACACCAGGTACCCCTCCTGTCAGCTAAGAACAGGAAACTGAGGCTACAATTTGCACAGGATCACCAAAAGTGGACAATAGCAATGGTGAGGCCTGCTCTACTGCTAGCAGGACCTCCAAACCACCCATTACAGGCAAGAGCCATGGGCTCCCCTTTGTGAAGCCACGGGCCCTCAAAGCGTAGCAAAGTACCTTGGTGCTAGCTGGGTATAGACAGACCACTACTCCTAGCCCATCCTCTTCCAGGCCACTCTCACCTACCTTGCTGTCCAGTGACACTCCTTCCCCTGACTGGCTCCTCCAACCCCCACAGACTGTCCACTGTCTTCTCCCAGCCTGCTCCAGCCTTCTCATCCAGCTCCCAGGGTCTGTCACTCACCAACACTGGTGGATCCTTTAAAGAGTCTTTAGTGTAGCCTCTTTGCTGCTCTCGCGCTCCCTTGTGCTACTCCAGGAACCGACTCCACTCCTGGCTGCACCCGAGCCTCCAGGCCTCAAGGTCACCCCCCAGACTGGGGGGCTCCTGGATGAGGCCTCTATACAGCACCTGCTACATCTCCACCCTTCCACCCGGCACTCTCCTCCCCCCTGCTGGGCCGATCACAGTATTTAAGTAGGCCTGCCCCCTGCCAGCCCAGGTTGGGGATTGGTCAGGTCTCCTTAATATACTTCAGAAAGTGACACCTCCTCTCCCATCCCCTTTTTCCAGAGCCTTCTGGAAGCAAAGGGGGGGGGGGGAGTATCCGAGGAGTGTTCCTTCCTGCAATCTCCAGCTCTCCCTGGGCCTCTCCCCTGCACAGATCAAAACACTCAGGCCTGCACTTTTAGTCAGGCTTGACTAAATTTTGCCTTTCCTAACAAAAAATCCACTACAAAAAGCGCACCTATCACTATGGGGGCGCTACATATATATATATATATATATACAGTATCCCACAAAAGTGAGTATACCCCTCACATTTTTGTAGATATTTTATTCTATCTTTTCATGTGACCACACTGAAGAAATGATGCTTTGCTACAATGTAAAGTAGTGAGTGTACAGCTTGTATGTAGCCATGTGCTCCCTCAAGAGTGGCTGATAGTTGTGGTCCACCTGCCTGCTGTCCTCAATCACACAAATTCCACACACCCGGAGTCACTGAACAGGCAATTAGGGATGACTGTGGAATGCCCAGTAATTGGACATGGGACCTTCAGGACATGAATCAGGCATCAGGACCACCTGTTGTGGGTAAGAGTCGCAGATTTCCATCCAGGAAACCATGGACCATCTCCGTTGTAGCTAAGTACTTTGGTGCTAGCTGGGCCTTAGATGATCTTCAATTCCCAGCCCATCCATCTTCCAGACCCATCTGGGTTGTCCTGCAGTCTAATGGCTCTCCTTCCACTTGCTTGACTCCTCCTGGCCTCTACAGACTGCATGCTCTCTTCCCAGACTGTCTCAGCCTTCTCACCCAACTCCCAGGGGCTGCAACTCACCAAATATATGGTGGATCCTTTAACCTCCCTGGCGGTGTTCCCGAGTGTGGCTCGGGGTGGATTTTCAGTACCAAGAACGGTAACCCCGAGCCACACTCGGGATTGCATTGCTGGATCTAGGCAATGTTACTTACCTTGTCCCCTGGATCCAGCGATGTCCCCCGCCGTGTCTGCGAGCTGTGTCTTCCGCCTGATGACTCTGTGTGCCGGGCTTCGTTCCCTCTGTGTGCCAGGCTCCGTTCCCTGCGAGCGTTGCGTCGCACGGGGACGGAGACCGGCGGGAAATTCAAAAAGTGAACCACACACAGCACATACAGTACACTGTAATCTGTAAGATTACATTGCTGTATGAAATCATTTCACATCCCCTTTGTCCCTAGTGGTTTGCCCAGAGCCCTGCATGCACTTTTATATAATAAATGTCATTCTTTCTGCCTGGAAACTTGAGAATGTCCATAGGAACCAAAAAGTGTCCCTTTGCGTCAAAAGTGGTTTTTGATCAGCTAGAAAACACCGATAGTAAATAAGAATCATTTGCCGAATTGAGTGATACTGATTTTTGGGGAAATTTATCATCAGAAACTGAAAGTGACGACAGCGACAATTCTGCAAATGAGCAAATTTCTGCGTTTTTGGTTTGATTACATTATCGAATACATTTTGTTACTATTATATTATTATTTTTGATAATTATGTTTAGTTATTTATTATATTATAATTTATGATTTCATTTTTCAAACTTTTTCATACCCAGGATGTCTACTAGACTCTGGTTTGGACAGATTTAAGTGAGTTATTGCTAAGAATTACATGCCTACAATATAAAACACCAAATTTTCATGCAAAATAATCGTACCGCTTTCAGCACCAAAAATCTGAAATAATCATACCGCCAGGGAGGTTAAACAGTCTCTTTCCATGTAGAACTCAGCTGCTCTCCTGCTTTCCAAGCTCAAGGGGAGGATTCTCCAAGGGGTGTCCCTTCCCTCCATCTCAAGCCCCTCCCCTGAGCCACTCCCAGCCCAGATCAAAACATTCAGGCATGCACCTATAGTAAGGCCTGACTAGATTTTTCCTCACCTACCAAAAATCTACAAAAGCACCCACGCTATATGGGGGCGCTACATGTATAACAGTGTAAATTTGCTGTCCCCTCAAAATAACTCAACACACAGCCATTCATTTCTAAACCACTGGCAACAAAAGTGAGTACACCCCTAAGTGAAAATGTCCAAATTGGCCCCAAAGTGTCAATATTTTGTGTGGCCACCATTATTATCTAGCACTGCCTTAACCCTCTTGGGTATGAAGTTCACCAGAGCTTCACAGGTTGCCACTGGAGTCCTCTTCCACTCCTCCATGACCACATCATGTAGCTGGTGGATGTTAGAGACCTTGGGCTTCTCCACCATCCTTTGGAGGATGCCCCACAGATGCCCAATAGGGTTTAGGTCTGGATGCATGCTTGGTCAGTCCATCATCTTTACCCTCAGCTTCTTAGCAAGGCAGTGGTCATCTATGAGGTGTGTTTGGGGTTGTTATCATGTTGGAATACTGCCCTGCGGCCCAGTCTCTTAAGGGAAGGGATCATGCTCTGCTTCAGTATGTCACAGTACATGTTGGCATTCATGGTTCCCTCAATGAACTGTAGCTCCCCAGTGCCGACAGCACTCTGCAGCCCTAGACCATGATACTCCCACCACCATGCTTGACTGTAGGCAAGGCACACTTGTCTTTGTACTCCTCACCTGGTTGCCGCCACACATGCTTGACACCATCTGAACCAAATAAGTTTATCTTGGTCTCAACAGACCACAGGACATGGTTCCATTAAACCATGTCCTTAGTCTGCTTGTCTTCAGCAAACTGTTTGTAGGATTTCTTGTGCATCATCTTTAGAAGAGGCTTCCTTCTGGGACGACAGCCATGCAGGCCAATTTGATGCAGTGTGCAGAGTATGATCTGAGTCCTTACAGACTGACCTCCCCCTTACCCCTACAACCTCTGCAGCAATGCTGGCAGCACTCATATGTCTATTTCTCAAAGACAACCTCTGGATATGACGCTGAGCAACCAACTTCTTTGGTTGACCATGGCGAGGCCTGTTGTGAGTGGAACCTGTCCTGTTAAACCACTGTATGGTCTTGGCCACCGTGCTGCAGCTCAGTTTCAGGGTCTTTGCAATCTTCTTATAGCCTAGGCCATCTTTATGTAGAGCAACAATTCTTTTTTTAAGGTCCTCAGAGAGCTCTTTTCCATAGGGTGCCATGTTGAACTTACAGTGACCAGTATGAGAGAGTGAGAGCGATAACACCAAATTTAACACACCTGCTTCCCATTCACACCTGAAACCTTTTAACGCTAATGAGTCACATGACATCGGGGAGGGAAAATGGCTATTTGGGCCCAATTTGAACATTTTCGCTTAGGGCTGTACTCACTTTTGTTGCCAGCGGTTTAGACTGCTGTACACTCACTACTTTACATTGTAGCAAAGTGTAATTTCTTCAGCGTTCTCACATGAAAAGATAGAATAAAATATTTACAAAAATGTGAGAGGTGTACTCACTTGTGAAATACTGTATATATATATATATATCTATGTATATATATATATATATATATATATATCTATGTATCTCTAACTATCTATCTATCTATCTATCTATCTATCTATCTATCTATCTATCTATCTATATTATTTATATATATATATATATATATATATATATATATATATATACACTATATATTCCTAACATGCTTCTTTTGATGTGTATGTTTGTGGGGAAGATGTACTTTGCACTGTTCTGGCGCTGGGAAGGTGATAGAAGGAATACATTTCCTTCTTCCTCCAGAATCCTTAGCCAGCTTCTCACTTCTCTCCTAGATTCTCAACCCCTGAGCTTGAGAATCTGGGAGTGAGAATTTATCCACAGATGGCCGTTTCTGTGGCAGTCAGTGACAGATTCGCTGTCTGCTGCGATGATCAGTGGAGAACGTGTTCTCCGCTGATTACCTCACTTTCATAAACTGTTAATGATCTGAGAACAGCCGCGATCCTCCGGCTGTTCTCAGTTTCATAAACGGACACCATAGATAGTATCCTGCTTCACCAGCAGCAGGTCGCATGTGGAGCTGTGGATTTGTTACACCTTCTGCATGTAAGTGGCACAACACAAATGTTTTAATCTTTGCTCTCAAGAGGACATGTTCTTTAGCACCTGCTTCGTGTTCAATATATGGAATAATTTTACCCTTCATAATAGTTTTGGACTCCAAATAAAATTGATGGGCCATAGACTATATTTCATTGACACATGCGATTGACTTGCACCATACACCTACAACAACATAGTGTGTCTATCTATTGCTATAAGCTCCACACATCTGTGTGCACTGAAAATCAGTTTTTAGCATTTACCATCGTTTATAGACTATGGGTTGTTTTAACTAAAGAAATGTAGCAGACTACATTTTGGCCTACATTTATTTTGCCCTTGTCATGAAGGTGGTAAAACCATCTGGTGGTCAAGTGATTAACAATGTAATGTCAGCGCTTTACAGCACAGTCAAAAGCAGCTGCTCTGTTTCTCCTCATAGGGGTTGATTTACTAAATAGGCTGTTCCCTATACAAATAAATTTTCACTTTGCAAGGGAATTTTTACTTGGCTTTGTGAATGTTCTGAAAATTTGCTTAGCAAAGAATACCCAATCATGTGCAAGGAAAAGAAAAAAACAGCATTTTTGCTTCTACATGATTGTATGATGGAAATCAGCAGAGCATCACCTTATTCACTAAACAAAATTTCCTTGCAAAGTGAACAGCCTATTCGCCTTTAGTAAATCAACTCTATGTAATTCATTAACATGCAGGTATAAGAAAAGGATTGCTGCTAAACATGCCAGTGTATAGAGAAACTCATAGCTACTTATTTAATAGCATACTTATCTGTTCTTATGTATACATTACCCAGAACACCTATTACTTCTTTAATTATATGGCTATCATCTTCAAATTGGCTTGGTTCATTTTTGGGACACAAGAAGCAAAGGTTAAATGCAAAAATGTTAGAGTTTTATTAATAGTGAAAACTTCATATACATAGAGAAACTGAAACACAGTATTATTGATTTTAGTCTGGTCACATGCTTACCTCAATAGGTTAAATAAAAAATACAAAAAGTAAGGAACGTAAGAGGCCAGAGACAAGATAATTTCTGCAATTCCCTATTCTTTCCTTAAACCACACAACTGATCTAATTACCCATGGTACCTCTCAAAGGAAGCTAGCCGATATGTTCTGTTTAGTGGGTATGCATTCTGGATCAAAATGTAATCTTCAAAGGATTTCATTGTTCGCTAATAAATAAAAGGTTTATTCCCATAATTTTTATTTAAAGCACAATCAAATAATAATATTATGAACAATATACAATCTTTATACTAAAATGAAAATTGGTTGTGCTTTATTACTTATTTTTAGTAGATCTGCATTGATTTGTAGTTTGGACTGTTTGGCCCCCTCTCTATTGTATTTTTTTTAAAGCAGTAGTTTGTGAAATAGCTGCTTGGCAGTCATATACATTCATATGCCATAATATGCTCTCATCATTATTAGTCTTGGATACACACTTGGTCTGACATTTGCACAACCTATGACCATCTAGAATAAAACAAAAAGTGTCGTTTTATAAACCATTGGTAAAGGTGTGCTGCTAAAATTCCAAACACGTATCTATGTTATTGCTTGTTTTTTGTTTTTATAAGTAGTTTAATTCTTCTAAGATTATAACACCATACCTTCCACTTATTATTTCAATAGTACTGTGATTATTCTACCTGGTGGCATTCTTTTATATGATCACCAAACTCCTTGGGGACTTCAGATATCCTGATAAGCTTGCTACAGGACATATTATCCCCTTTGTAAAAATATATGACTCTATCATGCCTCAGCAATCTGAACTCTCCTCATTTCTATCCATTTTTATGGGCCAGGTAATACAATTTTCTTAGGAAAGCCATAAACTGTCTGTTCCCATTTATAAAGTAAAAAAATGGGCATTACAACTCAAATTTTATGAAAATCTAGGAAGATGCATTGCGTTATTATTCTGTGTTGCTTCACTTCACCTGGCAGAAAAAAATTAATTCAATAAAAAGAAAAAGAGCATAACCTCTTTCCAAAGTTCTTTATCAATGTGTGGACTAGTTAGGAAAGTCTCCTCAGCATCTGGCCCAATGTATGATATAAATGTAAGCTTCAACAGCAGCTTTTAACAAATCACTAAAATAAGGATACATATTTGGTATACTTTTAGATGAATTATTCATACATTAGCAATTGCTAATGTATAATATATGTTATGTAATGAAACATATCACATATTTTAGCACATTTCAGTATTTTCACAACCAAATTATTATGTTCTATGTGCAAGGGCTAGCACTCTCTTCTTAGCAAAGTTTTATCAGTAATTCATTACACAGTGATCTGAGCTCCACAAATATTATACATTCGCATTAACAGTTTGGAACTGTAGTAATTCACCTTCTTATTTAACTGCCTCCCATCCAGTCACTGTACATATACAGGTGGACAGGAGTAGCGCAGATGCGGGTGGATCATCCTACCACATTGGCCACTCATGTGCACTCTCTAGAGTGTGCACTGCCACGACCTGCGATCGCTGTGTCCATTGGATACAGAAGATCACGGATTGTTGTACCAGGCCACTGTAATCTTGTGATCTCTGTGACCAATCACAGCAATTACAGTTACAGTAGTAAACAAGACTGTCATTCATGACACCTTGTTTACTAGTGTGTGATCTCTGTAAATTGTCACAGCAATTACATGGTACCAGGGCCAATTACAGCAGGCCTGTACCATGTGATAGCTGTGACCAATCACCATCTCACAGTAGTAAACAAAGATTTCATAAATTAAACCTTTGAACAGTTTTACAGCACAGTGTAAAAAAAAAACCCTGATCACCCCGCCAGAGTAGTACAGTGTGACTGTGATGACAATGCACTGCTCTGGTGACAATATGTAAAGATAAAAAAAAAGAAAGGTAAAAAAAAAAATTGAAATTTAAATGATGCTGTATTTTAGTAATGCAATCTCGAGGTATTTTAATGTGAAATTTAAAGTGAATAACTGTAAGTTAAGGAGCCTCTGGTCGCCGCATCCTTAGCAGACATGATTCATCTGCTGTCAGCGGGATTCCCAGTTAATAGCAGAATGTAAACAAAATAAGTGCCAGTATTAAAAAACTTTACAAAAAGATCCATACCGGACCCTTATACGAGCATGCAACCCAGGAGGCCAGGAAAGGAGGGGAGGGGGGGACTCCCCTCAAAAGCACCTTATCCCCATGTCCATGAGGACAAGGGCCTCTTTCTCACAACCTTGGCCCAGTGATTATGGGGGTGGGAGGGGTGACTTATTGGAACCCCCAGATCCAGGCCCCCCCCCTATGTGAATGAGTGAGAGGAGCATAGTATCCCTACTCATTCATCAAAAAAAGTTCAAAGTAAAAAAAAAAAAAACATAGGGACTGGGTGACCCCACCAGAGACTTTTTTCTGAGGGGATTTTAGAAGAAAAATTCCCTCAAAAAAATGTTCCCGGTGGGTCACCCAGTGACATCATCAGGTGGCCCCATCCCATTGTTTATTTAGCTGCGGGAATGCGGTGGAGCTGTCATTCGGGTTGGTGTGGGTCAGGTTTTTTTTTCATTCAGGCTGGTGGCTGACATTCATCATGATTGAGGTTGGGGATCTACTTCGGCAAACATTTATTTTTTTTAGTGGAGGAAAGTACTTTGTCAAAAATTGCCTGTGTTTTCTTTTCTTTTTACTTTGTGTTTTTTTGGTGAATGAGTCGGGGTACTATGTACTCCATACTTATTCACATGGGGTGCTGGGATCTGGGGGTCCCCATGTTAAATGGGGCTTCCAGATTCTGATAAGTCACCTCCCACAACCTCCAGGCCTCATCAACATAGAGATAAGGTGCTTTGTGGGGAGTCCCCCCTCTGCCATAGCACCCCCCATGTTGAGGGCATGTGGCGGTGTGGTCCAGAAGGGGGGTGCTCGCACATCCCCTCCCTTTTACTGGCCTGCCAGGCTGCATGCTTAAATGAGGGTCTAGTATGGATTTTGGGGGGACCCCACACCGTTTAAAAAAAAACATTTTGACATGGGTTCCACTCAAAATCCATACCAGACCCAAATGGCCTGGTATGGATTGGCGGGACCTCCACACTGTTTTTTAAAAAATATTTGAATGCTGGCACGTCTTTTGTTTGCATTCTGCATGACATATCTGCTGATAGCATTCTGCTGTCAGCAGATATGCCATGGTTGTTAAAGGCCAAGGAGGCCACAATGTTCTCTGAAGAGACATCCATGTTTGGGTCACTCTTCAGAGAGCATTTGACAGGTAGTGAGGAAGCATTGCATCGCCTCCTCACCACTTGCTTTAACCCTTTGGACCCTGCACAAGCACCTCCATTCATTTGAATGGATTAACAATTAGTGGGTATAATTTCTGCCACAGCTACAAAGCAAAGCATCGCCATTGTGGCATGTGTACACCCCCAGCTGGCAGTAATGATTAAGCACAGATCCCTTGTGTGAAACGCATCTATGAACGTGGTTGTTTGCTGGTACCTGTGGTGTCACCATGGTGTTCAATAAAGCATTGTGAAGTATCCTGGATGTGCTGCCGTTTTCTTCCTTACACTTGAGTACAGCGGAGCGAGTCATGATAGGCACTCCGGGTTTTACTTCCACTTACAATAAGCACCTAGAGCGGTGGTTTGCTCTTTGCAGCTGGCACCTCTGCTGGGGCCTGTTTACTGACCAGTCCCAGCCATCCCCTGGGGACAACTGCATTTCTGGAAGCCCAGGAACTCTTATCTTCCTTTCTTCAGTCTCCTGTACTTCCTGATCAGTGAACGTGGCATTCTTGGGGGCAGCCATGTACCAGTAGGCTAGGCTTGCCTGGAACTGCTTTAGGCGACACTACACTAAGCTATAATGCCAAACCACACATATAGAGGTGACCATTACAGTTTGATACAATTGGGTGATATGTGTGATACTCAAGATATGATGTCTGGTATATAGTCAGTCCAAAAAGTTAATTTCATTCCACATTTTCGAAAAACTTGTGGCAAAAAAACAAAGTCTGAATACCTTGGGGTTTTTGCTTTCCAAAATGTGGTTATTTTGTGAGTGTTTTCACTATCCTGATGCTCTAGGACCTGCAAAAGTTTGATAGGTGGTCAGGAAATTAGATACGTAATTAATGCATCTAGAATGAAAGTGCTCCTTGCATTTTGGGCCCATCTGTGTGGCGAGGCTGTGAAAGAGTCTCACACATGTGGTATCACCATACTTGGAAGGAGTAGCAGAATGTGTTTTGGGGTTTAATTCTAAGCATGCCTATGATGTGTGTTATAAATATCCTATTAATAGACAACTTTGTATAAAAAAATGCATTTTCATTTTCTTTCCTGCATTTTCTAAAACCTTGTGGCCAAAAAATTACATTTTCAAAAGACGCACTATGCCTTTCAGAAACTAGGTTGGAATATTTGCTTTGTGTTTCCACTGCCTTGATGCTCAAGGGCCTCCAAAAATGTGATAAGCAATCAAGAAATTAGGTGCATAATTTATGCTCCTTGCAAGCTCAAAGGTGCTCCTTGGGCACCTTTAGAAATCTAGGCTGTGAAAAAGTCTCACACATGTGGTATACCCATACTCAATACTCAAGATATATATTAGAATGTGTTTTAGGGTGTAATTATAAGCAGGCCTATACTGTGTGTGAGAAATAACTTGTTAAATGACAAAAAAATTTATTTTGTTTTAATTTCTTCTTTTTAAAAACCACTTCAGCCTGGAAGGATTTACCCACTTCCTGACCAGGCCATTTTTTTATGATTCAGCACTGCGTCGCTTTAACTGATGATTGCATGGTCGTGCGGCGCTGTACCCAAACAAATGTAATGTCCTTTTTTTTCCACAAATAGAGCTTTATTTTGGTGGTATTTGATCACCTCGGCGGTTTTTATTTTTTGCGATATAAACAAAAAAACAGCGACAATTTTGAAAACCATTTTTTTACTTTCTGCTATAAAACATTTCCAATAAAAAAAACGTAAAAAAAAAAAAAAATGTATTCATCAGTTTAGGCCGATATGTATTCTGCTACATATTTTTGGTAATAAAAATCGCAGTAAGCATATATTGATTGGTTTGCGCAAAAGCTATCAAGTCTATAAAATAAGGGATAGATTTATGGAATTTTTATTATTCTTTGGCGGTGATCAGTGATTTTTTTAGCGGGACTGCAACATTGCGGTGGACAGATTGGACACCTAACGGACATTTTTGATACTTTTTTGGGAACCAGTGCCATTATTACAGTAATCAGTGCTAAAAATATGCACTGTTATTGTACTTATGACACTGGCAGCTAATCGGTTAACATCAGGGGCGATCAAAGGATTGTTCCCTGAAGGTGTTTTCTAACTGTATGGGGAACTGTGTGACTGGGGAAACACACAGATCAATCTTCCTGCATAGCAGAAAGACAGGATCTGTGTGATCTCCCCTGTCAGAATGGAGATCTGCCTAGTTTACACAGGCAGATCCCCATTCTGTCACTGTGGGGAACGATCGTGGGTGGACCCGCTGATTGGCTTCCCCGCTGGTCAATGGGAGCGCATACGCGCTGCTGGAGGCCCTGTTCTGTCACTGCGGGGAACGATGACGGGTGGACCCGCCGATTGGCTCGCCCGCTGGCCAATAGGAGCATGCCACCAGAGGCCCACACTCGCCCCCACAAACGTGAGTGCACAAGCTGACGTACAGTTATGGTGATTCGCGGTATCGGGCACACCTTGTCGCAGTATAACTGCAGTGGCTGGTCAGCAAACAGTTAAAAAAAATTGTGGCAAAACATTACAACCTCAAAATACTCACCATGCCTCTTACTAAATACCTTGGACTGTCTACTTCTCAAAAAGGGGTAGTTTTGGGGGCATTTTTTACTGTCCTGGCATTTTAGGCCTTATGAAATATATATATATATATATACACACCATAGTTTGAAGACTCTATAACCTTCACAGTCGCCCGCTCGGTTAGCCGCCCAGGTGGGCAGTAGCAAGGGGCGTCACTGTCTTGTCCCGGAGGTC
>BLSH010010296.1:110381-133459 GCA_018402905.1 Glandirana rugosa | reverse complement strand
GGGTAATTAAAAAAAAAAAAAAATATATATATATATATATATATATATATATATACACACAGTATATATATATATAAATAAATATATATATATATATATATATATATGCACACAGTGTATATATATATATATATATATAGATATAAAATCTTCTAACAATTTGTCTAAAAAACAGGAACTTTAATTGAACAAATGTATGTAGAAGCCATGTTGCCTCATTAAGGCTCCTCTGCATAGTACAGTCTTAACCCTAGTCTATGACAGCATCTGTGTTGAAGCATATATCACAACGGATAAATTAAGGGCAGGTATACCTGAAGGAGCCTATTTTTCCTTAACCACTTCAGCCCCGGAAGGATTTACCACCTTCCTGACCAAAGCACTTTTTGCGATTCGGCACTGCGTTGCTTTAACTGACAATTGTGTGGTTGTGCGACGTTGTATCCAAACAAAATTGATAGCCTTTTTTTTCCACAAATAGAGCTTTCTGTTGGTGGTATTTGATCACCTCTGTGGTTTTTATTTTTTGCACTATAAACAAAAAAAGAGCGACAATTTTGAAAAAAACTATATTTTTTACTTTTTGCTATATATAAAAAAAATATAAAAAAACACATTTATTCATCAGTTTAGACCAAAATGTATTCTTCTACATATTTTTGGTAAAAATTTCGCAAAAGTTATCGTGTCTACAAGCTATGAGAATTGATTTATGCGTTTTTATTTATTTATTTTTTTTTACTGGTAATAGCGGCGATCTGCGATTTTTATCGGGACTGTGATATTGCAGCAGATATAGCAGACACTTTTGACACATTTTTGGGACCATTGACATTTATACAGCGATCAGAGCTAAAAATAGTCATTGATTACTGTATGAATGTCATTGGCAGGGAAGGGGTTAAGCTGTAGGGGGCGATCTAGGGGTTAATTGTGTTCCCTCACTGTGTTCTAACTGTGTGGGGGCTGGCAGGGGCATGGCAGATCTAACAGTTCCCAATGAAAGCTATCAGTAGAATACTGCCATGTCCCCTGACAGAACGGGGAACTGCCGTGTTTACATTGGCGGTTCCCCGTTCTTCCTCTGTAGTAGGCGATCGAGGGTCGCCAGCAGACATCGAGGGTCGCCAGCGGACATCGAGTCCGCCCGACCCGCGGTCACACACATGGAGCGCTTATATACGGTGATTTGTGCAGTGGAGCCACTTTGCCACAGTAAAAGTATGCGACATGGTCGTCAAGTGTTTAAAGGCGCAGGGACACACCAGAAGTCCAGAAAAGCACAATGACAGCTAAAAGTGTCCATTGTGTCCCCTTGTCAATTCCAGCAAGCTAAACAAAAATGTAAATCACCCCAATTTATAACTAGTGTTTAGAGCAAGGTGCACACAGAAAGGCATTGCAGCACACAAACAAAACAAAATATTTCCAGCACTCTTACTAGCTAGCCAACAACATTTGCAAATATGCTCCCACGTGCAGACTAGGGTTTAGACCACAATATACAGAGGGGACTTGAAGAGGCAGATTGGCTTCCACATGTATTTGCAAATGTTGTGCAGCTAAAATCTATGTTTTTAATGCAATGTTTTTTAATTTGCTCTTTGTAAAGCCCTTCCATGTGCACCTTCTCTAGTGGCCAATTTATTTACCTTGCTTGAATTGGCAAGATGGAAGCTTTCATAGACTAAGGCCAGGACCGCACTATACAGAGGGGCCTTGTCGAGTTAGTACAGCTTCCACATATATTTGAAAAACATTTCTAATACGCAAAGATATGACTGTGGTTATGTTACTTGATTGTATGTGTCCTTACTACAAAATGTCCAAAATATGTAAATATTTCAATTATGTTGTGATGAAAGGCATATAGCATGCCTTGCGACAAAATCGATAAATTAGGAGCAGTGAGACACTTTAAGACAGATTTACTAAAAACTGCTGCTTAACCACTGGACCTCCAGAAGATTTACCCCTCCTTCATGTCCAGGCCATTTTATGCTATACGGCACTGCATTACTTTAACTGACAATTGTGCAGTCATGCAACACTGTGCCCACATAAAATGTATGTCATTTATTTCCCACAAATAGAGCTTTATTTTGGTATTATTTGATCACCACTGTGTTTTTGAAAAAAAACCCCAATATTTTTTACTTTCCTCTATAAAACATATCCAAAAATAATACATATTTTTGGTAAAAAAAATCCCAATAATCGTATATTGATTGGTTTGTACAAAAGTTATAGAGTTTACAAACTATGGGATACATGCTGGAATTTTTATTTATTTTATTTTTTTTAATACAAGATATGGTGGTGAGCAGAGCTGTAAAAAGAGCTGTACAACCAGGGAGAAATATTCTGCCTGGCAGCTTAAAGGGGCCCCGATCCAGTGGCACACATACACTATATTGTCAAAAATATTAGGACGCCTGCCTTTACAGGCATATGAACTTTAATGGCATCCCAGTCTTAGTCCGTAGGGTTTAATATTGAGTTGGCCCACCCTTTGCAGCTATAATGGCTTCAGCTCTTTGAGCATTTCTGGAAGAATGGTTAAACATTCCTATAGACACACTTCTAAACTTCGTAGATAGTCTTTCCAGAAGAGTTGAAGCTGTTATAGCTGCAAAGGGTGGGCCAACTTAATATTGAAATCTACAGACTAAGACTGGGATGCATTTAAAGCTCATGTGCGTGTAAAGGCAGGTGTACCAATACTTTTGACAATATAATGTAGAATGTGCTTATGTAGCTAAGACATACAAATTTGTCAGTGTGTTAAACAAAAGTTGGATTAGGGCACCCTTAAAATAGCACTGTAACAAAATAAAATGTTTCTCAACAACATTTTAACCACTTGCTGACTGCATAATGCTATTATACGGCGGCAAAGTGGCCCTACTAGGTACGTGATCTGGCACTTCTGGGCAGGGGTTGCATGTGCGGTGCTGGCGCGCTGCCTGTGATTACACACGGCACAAGCTGATCAGTGAGGAGAGCAACAGGACAGAGTTCTGTCTATGTAAACAATGCAGAACTCTGTCCTCTCACTGGGACATGGCGGTTTATGTTTTCCTTCAAAGCAGGGAATAAAAACCATCACATCATTTAGTAAAAGCACCTCACAGCACACCCATAATCCCTGGTTAGGCACACATTTAACCCTTTGATCTCCGTGGATGTTAACCCCTTCCCAGCCAGTGTCATTAGTACAGTGACAGTGTATATTTTTAGCACTGATCACTGTATTAGTGTCACTGGTTCCCACAAAGTGTCAGTTAATGTCAGATTGTCTGCAGCAATATTGCAGTCCCACTATAAGTCACTAGTTGCTGCCATTACTAGTATAAAAAAATAAAAATTGCGTACACCGAAGCAAATGTCTTTTTTGATAACTGTAACTTTTGCTGATTGTAACTCTCCCCCTTAATGTTACACTGTCCTTGAGGATGCTCTAGACCTGCTATATAGTCTGTTACTACTCATGCTGCTTTATGATGCTTTTGGACCCACCGGTCCTCATTGTTGTAACCCTATTATTCTCTTTAATAAAAAGTTTGAACAAGAAAAATAAAAATTGCAGTATATATACCATTGTTTGTAGATGTTATAATGTTCAGGCAAACCAATCAATATACTCCTATTGGGATTTTTTTAAACAAAAATATGTGGCAGAATACATATTGACCTAAATTTATGAAGATATTCGATTTTTTACATTTTTTATTGGATGTGTTTTATAGCATAAGGTAAAAAATGTTGTTTTTTTTACAAAATTTCCGGTCTTTTTTACTTTACAGGTGGTCCCTGGGTTACAAACAAGATAGGGACTGTAGGTTTGTCCTTAAGTTGAATTTGTTTGTAAGTCGGGACAGGTACATTTTTTAAGTGTGGCTTCAGCCAAAAACAATTTTTAAGCTTTTTGGATAGCATAGGGAAGGGTTAACACCCCTGTAATGTTTGTGTTGCTGTCTATGCAAGATTTCACCTCCCTTCCTGTTCCAATGATAATTGGATTTTAAAAATTTTAGGTTGTTGTGGAAACAAGAATTGGTGATAAAGCTTCAGTGGAGACACCTTTTTCCCATAATTAAGGTCTCATACACACGGGCGTCTGAAAAAAAATAAGCAAAACATCGGGTCCGATGTTTTGAAAAAATCTGCGTTTTCTGCATTTTACATCGGTGAGCGTTAGTGAGCGTCGGCGTCAATAGGCGTTTTTTAAAAAAAATCAGCCCTCTGCTATTTTTCAACCTAAAAACGTTGGCGTCAAAAAACGTTGGCGTCAAAAAACGTGGGCGTCAAAAAATGCCGGTTAACGCCGGTACGGCGTTAGTGAGCGTTAGTGAGCGTTTTGCCGATTGGCGTCAAAAAACACCAAAACGCTACAGCCTCAGAATGCACTGGTCCTGCGTTCTAGAAACAGCTCACTAACGCCAACGCCCTCTACTGCTCAAAAACACTGGCGTTTTTAGAGGGCCATTGAATAACATGGAGAACTGCAAAAAACACCCAAAAACGCCGGCGTCAAAAAACGCCCGTGTGTATGAGGCCTAACTCTTACAGGAGTGAATTTCCCTTCCTAGGGGAGATTTCCTCTCACTTCCTGTTGTCTACCTCCGTTTGTAAGTAGGAGTCGTTTGTAAGTTGGATGTTTGTAACTAGGGGACCGCCTGTATATCACCAAAAATAAAAATCCCAGTGGTGATCAAATACCACCAAAAGAAAGCTCTATTTGTGGGAAAAAAATGATATAACTTTTGTTTGTATACAGCGTCGCATGACTGCATAATTGTCAGTTAAAATAACGCAGTGCCAAAAAGCAAAAGATAGCCTGGTCATGAAGGGGGTAAATCTTCCAGAGGACAAGTGATTCATTGTGCATGTGTATTGAGTGAAATTCTGTCTCAGTCTGCGTTAAATCTGTCGCAGGCCTTTGAAAAACGGTCTCAATTTGCAGCCTATGACTGAAGTCAGAGGGATATAAATACACATAAACTGTTGCATAGGATTTGCTAAATTTTGCATTTAATTTGTTGCACACTAATTTGTTTGATAAATGTTCCTCGCTATCTTACAAATAAGAACGAAGGTAATGTGGCAACTTTTCCTCAATAGGACTCACAAAATCTGAGGGAACAGCAGTAGTCCAACCATCGGGTGACCCCCGTTGTGCTACAGAAATTGTTGTCATTTGCATTTTTTTTTGCTGGAAAACTCCTGGTATTTCCACACAGAGCATTATATATTGTAGCTCTTTCTAGCACATACATCTGCAATTACTAATGTTTATTTTATTGTCTAGCTTTATCCTCACACATTTCCTTCTCTTGTTCTTCTTCTTATAAATACTTTGATGGATCTGCTCTAGTTTTGTCACATTCTATAATGTACATTTGGAGATCTTAGCCTCACAGTGTTCTGCTTCTTTTGAAAGTCAGCAGTAGGTAAATGTGTTTTCCATATTTACTCTGACATTGTACCATGCTGTGCTGCTGATTTTGAGCTCTGCTGAGAATCTCTTAACAAATTCTTCACCCTGGAAAAGTCAGATCTCCATGATGGCTGCTCAGACTAATCAAATCAATTTACTGAAAGCAAAGCAACCAAAATGGCTTAAGCCCAAAATACACAAAATAGAAAGCTCAATCAAATTGAAACAGCAAACATATTCATTTGCAGAAGTTTGACATATTCATCCTAAATGCAGTGGTCACGGGGGAAAAAATATTGGATACCATCAGGGGCACTTTGATTAAATGGATTAAAATTGCACTTGCATTTCATCATCTAACTTCTCACTTCAAGTCATATAACTTTTCAAGATCAAAGGTTGCAAAGGGGAAAGCCTAAAGTAAAACAGATTTCTAAGGTTATATGTACTGAGTCTGATAGCATTTAAATGTGCCCTTACTCTTTTTGATATTAACCGCTTGCTGACTGCCTACATGTACTGTGGCAGATCGGCTCTATTGCGCGAAATCATGTACCTGTACGTAATTTCGTGCAATAGCTACTAGGGGGCGTGAGGGGGAGCCAATCAGTGGGTGCTGCGGACCCGATGTCTGCCAGCCACCCATGACCATTCCCGAGAGAGGCAGACTGGCGGTCTCCCTATGTAAACAAGGCAGACCGCCGTTCTGACAGGGGAGAAGATAGAGATCTTGTGTTCCTGCTGAGCAGGAACACGGATCTCCGTCTTCACCCAGTCAGAGCAACCCCCACACAGTTAACAAGCACCCCCTAGGGACACATTTAACCCTTTGGTCGCCCATGATGTTCCCTGCCAATGTCATTAGTACAGTGACAGTGAATATTTTTAGCACTGATCATCGTAATAATGTCACTGGTCCCAAAAAAAGTGTCAGTTGGGTGTACGAATTGTCCACTGCTATATCACCCACGGCGGACCCAATGTCCGCCGGCCACCTGCGATCATTCCCGAGAGAGGTAGAATGGCAATCTGCCTATGTAAACAAGGCAAATTGCCGTTCTGACAGGGGAGAAGATAGAGATCTTGTGTTCCTACTAAGCAGGAACATGGATCTCTGTCTTCACCCAGTCAGAGCAACCTCCACACAGTTAACAAGCACCCACTATGGACACATTTGACCCTTTGGTCGCCCCTGATGTTCCCTGCCAATGTCATTAGTACAGTAACAGTGCAGACTTTTAGCACTGATCATCGTAATAATGTCACTGGTCCCAAAAAAAGTGTCAGTTAGGTGTCCAAATTGCCCGCTGCTATGTTGCCCTCGGCAAACCCAATGTCCGCCGGCCACCCGCGATCATTCTCGAGAAAGGCAGAGCGGTGGTCTAACTATGTAAACAAGGCAGATCGCCGTTCTGACAGGGGAGAAGATAGAGATCACCCACTAGGACACATGCAACCCTTTGGTCGCCCCTGATGTTCCTTGCCCGTGTCATTAGTACAGTAACAGTGCATATTTTTAGCACTGATCATCGTAATAATGTCACTGGTCCCAAAAAAAGTGTTAGGTATCCAAATTGTCCACTCCTATGTTGCAGTCCCATTAAAAATCGCTGATCACTGCCAATACTAGTAAAAAAAAAAAAAAATAATAAAGATGCCAAAAAATATCCCATCATTTGTAGACGCGATAACTTTTGTGCAAACCAATCAATATATGCTTATTGGGATTTTTGTTTAACAAAAATATGCAGCAGAATACATATTGACCTCTTTGGCATCTATGGAGCATGTTGGGAGCACTGTATACAGTGCTACCTAAATGCTCCTGCCCATTGCAATGAATGAGCAGCTCTTCAGAATACAGAACAGAGAGGAAAAGGCACCGCTCCAGGTGAGTGATAGGAGATCCCAGTCACTGTGTGCACGTCCAGTCCGCGAAACACACCATGCAGCAGTCAGTGAAAGATTGTAGACAGCACTCCAGCAATGGGAAATGGCAATCCAATTTATTCAAAACATAAGTGTACAATGGAAGTCCAAATACATACAAAAGTATCCAAAGGCATGTCCAATGGCAAAGTACAGAGACGGACGCGTTTCTCGAAATTACAATTCACTTAATCATCATCTCTCAGATGATGATTAAGGGAATTGCAATTTTGTGAAACGCGTCCATCTCTTTTCTCCGTCTCTGTACTTTGCCATTGGACATGGCTTTGGATACTTTTGTATGTATTTGGACTTCCATTGTACACTTATGTTTTGAATAAATTTGATTGCCATTTCCCATTGCTGGAGTGCTGTCAACAATCTTTCATTGACTGCAGCTGTTTTGAATAGCCTGTAAAGTGCTTTGGAAGCGCCGCAACATGGATGTTTTTAACCCCTTCTTTGGGGTTAAAAGTGCCCCACTAGCAGCTACTTAAACAGCGGTTAAAGCGCTCATTTTAGCGGCTTAGTTTAACTGCTAACGCGGCCGCGGCTCCAGTGTGAAAGGGGTCTTAAAGTCAGTGAGTAGAATCAAAGTGGTTGTAAAGTCTGTTTTTTTTTTTTTTAAAATAATAAACATGTTATACTTACCTCCTCTGTGCAGTTGGTTTTGCACAGAGCAGCCCGGATCCTCCTCTTCTCGGGTCCCTCTTTGCTGCTCCAGGCCCCTCCCTCCTATCGAGTGCCCCCACAGCCAGCAGCTTTCTACGGGGGCACCTGAGCTGAGTCAGAGCTCCGTGTATCCAATCAGACATGGAGCCCGACCCGGCCCCACCCCCTCTCTCCCCTGATTGGCTGACTGACTTTGAATGACAGCTGCGTGAGCCAATGGTGCCGCTGCTGTGTCTCAGCCAATCAGATGAATGTCTTGGGCGGCTTAGACATTTGTGGACATTGCTGAAGAGAGATGGGCTCAGGTAAGTATTAGGGGGTGCTGGGGAGGCTGCTACACACAGAATAAATAAATAACACACTGTAGTACATAAAATGAAAGATGATGCCCCTCTTTTTAACCACCTCCCACCCGGCCACTGTATATATACGCCGGGTGGGAGCTTCCCCGTTCTGACAGGACGTGTATTTACACCCTGCAGAATGGGTGCTTGCAGCGCGGCCACACGGTGTGCAGCGGCTGGATCCTGTGATCATTATGATCACAGGATCCAGCCGAGCAGAGATTGGGATATGGGAGCAGTGATTGGCCCTCCCGATCATGTGATGGCTGTGTCCAATCACAGCCATCACATTGTAAACAGAGACGAAAGTCTCTGTGACAGTTCTCCGCCCGCCGAGCTCAGTGAGAGCTCAGTGTGGGGGGGGGGGGGGGGGGCTGCGGCTGTGTGACTGCTCTATGCATGAAAATTATTTCATGCAGAGAGCTCTCACAGATCGCCCCCCACACAGTGCTCCAAGCACCACTGATACCCCTGTCCCCATACACATCAGTGTCCCCATAAAACAGTCCCCAAAACATCTGTATGTCCCCCATCACATCTGTCACCATACACAAAACATCTGTCACAGTCCCCAAAACATCTCTGTCCCCATTACATCTGCCACAGTCCCCAAAACATCTGTCTGTCCCCGTCACATCTGTCACCATACACAAAACATCTGTCTGTCCCCGTCACATCTGTCACCATACATAAAACTTCTGTCTGTCCTTGTCACATCTGTCACCATACACAAAACATCTGTCTGTCCCTGTCACATCTGTCACAGTTCTCAAAACATCTGTCTGTCCACCAACACCAAATAAACCCCGATTTGGGTTATTTTTACCGAAGAAATGTAGCAGTATCATTTTTGGTCAAAATTTATGAAGAGAAATTACTTATTTGCAAAATTTTGTAACAGAAACGAAGAAAAATGCATTGTTTTTGAAAATGTTCAGTCTTTTTTAATACATAGCGCAAAAAATAAAAAACCCAGAGGTGATGAAATACCACCAAAAGAAAGCTCTATTTGTGTGAAAAAAATGATAAAAATTTAATTTGGGTACAGTGTTGCATGACCGCGCAATTGAGCCGGCGCTGAAAGATGAAAATTGGTCCGGGAAGGAAGGGGGTTTAAGTGCCCAGTATTGAAGTGGTTAAAAAAAGAGTTCTTTTTGTTTCTTAGGGAACCAGAAAGGCAAGATATGAGTAAACTTCCTCGTATGATTTTTTAAAAATGAGACTTACCTATAGGTACAGCAAATATCTCCTAAACAGTGACTCCTGTGTGCTTGTCAGCATGGCTATTCATATAAACAAAGCCTGCAGACCCGGAAGAAGAATGGATGAAACGTCTTCAGCAATGACAGGGTGTCGCTGGAGGGCTTGGTTTTCTGCTAAGTATGTCATAATGTGCTAGTATGCAATGCATACTAGCACATTATGACTTAAACTGCCCGGTGCCTATTTTTTTTATCCTGTTTACTACTACTTTAACCACTTGCCGATGGCTGATCGGCATTTGACGGCGACAAAGTGGCTCTGTAGCGCGAATCGCCGTAATACGACGGCGGCCACGATCACGAGCAGGGCGAGCGCCCCCTGGGCGCGGGTACTGCAGCGCCATTGGATACAGGGAAGGTCACTCCACAGCGCCAGGCCAATGATTTTTGGCCTGGCCCTGTAGATCGCCCCTGCCAATGAAATGTTCCTCTGCCTCTGTAAATGTAAACAGAGGCAGAGGAAGTTAACTCCTCTTCCTCCCTGAAGCCCTTTTTGGTTTCAGCGAGGAAGAAGAAGCATCTGGAAAAGTGAATTACACGATCACTACACTGACACCAGGTCACATAGGCACATTTAACCCCTTGATCGCCCCCCAGTTAACCCTTTCACTCCCTGTCACTCCCTGTCACAGTATCACATAGTGCAGCGATCTGATTTTTAGTGATCGCTGTACTTGTGACCCTTGTGACGCTAAATCAGTGTTAGGTTAGTCTAGTACTAGGCCTAGTTAGGTGAAAATACCCCCCCTTGCCCCCCCAATAAAGTTTTTAACCCCTTGATTGCCCCGTCACCTGTGATCACCGTAAAAGTGTCATGGGTGACGCTAGTTAGATAGATCGTTTTTTTTTCAATCAGATTACCCGCCGTATATTATTTTATGTACCTTTTATAGGTTTTAACCCCCGATTGCCCGGCGGTGACCCCAGTTAGCTTTTAGTGTGCGTTAGGGTCAGCGTAAACGCCAGGCAGGGTCAGTTAGCGAGGTACTCTGACACGCACGCACGCACATTAGGTAGGTGCTAGATATTATTGTGATATCTGATCAGATCAATACCTGCGATCTGATCAGATATATATTAGCGTCCCCCTTAGATTAAGGTTCTAAAAAACGCAGTGTTAGCGGGATCAGCCCAGATAACCGCTAGCACCTGCGTTTCGCCCCTCCGCCCATCCCAGCCCACCCAAGTGCAGGATCAATAGATCGCTGTCACTTACAAAACACAACACACATATCTGCAGCCTTCGCAGAGATCACGCCCGATCCCTGCGAATTCTGACAGTGAATTTGGTAGCGTTTGAAGCAGGCTCTGACAACCAGGTGCGCTTTTTTGCCTGTGAGTCACGCTAGTGTACGTTTCAAATTTAGAAAGCCAAAAATGTCTGGCCGCAGGTATATTAGCGAAGAGGCCTACAATATGCTGAGTTTGACAGATGAGAGCGATGGGGAAGACTCACTGTCAGAATCAGGCTCAGCATATGAACCTGTAGACAGCAGCGGCACCCTGACAGATAGCTCTGACGACGAAGTTGTGGTCCCTGCTAGAGCCAAGCGTACCAGACCCCGTTCTGCTGTCATTGATGTGCGTGAACCGCAGGGCTCTCGTATGCAGCAGAGAGCCAGTACTAGTGCTGCTACCCATTCTGGTGACCTGGCGAGCACCAGCGGCCTAGTACCCCCTGGACGTAGACAAACCAGCACTGCAGTAACACTTGGTGACGTGGCGAGTCCCATAAGTGCAGTACAAGCTGGTGTGGCTAGCACGAGTAATGCCCCGCAGCCACGAAGAAGACGAACACAGGCCCGCAGAGCCCATAGTGCCCTTCCTGACGTGCTTGCAAACCCTGATTGGCAACCCCCCACTGATGCAGCGCCCGTACTTCCCCCATTCACTGGCCAACCCGGAATCACGGTGAATACAGTTGATTTTACTGCCATTGATTTTTTTTTCGCTGTATTTCACGGAAGATCTCTATAGATCTATTGTGGACCAAAGCAATTTATATGCTGGTCAATTCATCGCCATTAATCCCCATTTGTTGCTTGCCGAAGACTGGAAACCAATCACGGTTCCAGAATTTAAGACCTTTCTGGGCCTTTCCTTCCTCATGGGCATAACCAAAAGATCTGAATTGCGGTCATATTGGTCCACGCACCCAATTCACCATATGCCCGTGTTCTCTGCTTGCATGTCCAGGACATGATACGAGCAGATTTTGCGGTTAATGCACTTTAGTGATAATGAACTTAGTTGTCCACGGGGTGACCCTGAATTTGACCGGTTCTACAAAATTCGGCCCCTCATAAACCACTTCAACCAGAAGTTCGCCGCACTTTTTATTCCCAACAAACTTGTGTGCGTGGACGAGTCCCTGGTTAAATTTTCTGGCCGTCTTGCTTTCAAGCAGTACGTCCCCAGCAAGCGTGCCAGATACGGGGTCAAGTTGTATAAGCTCTGTGACAGGGCCACAGGCTATACAAATAGTTTCATGGTTTATGAGGGCAAAGATAGTCACATAGAGCAGGAAGGATGCCCAGACTACATAGGGAGCGCTGGCAAGATTGTGTGGAGCTTGGTGTCACCCTTATTCGGAAAGGGGTACCACTTATACGTGGACAATTATTACACGAGCGTGCCACTGTTTAGTCACTTATTTGATCAACAGATTGGAGCATGTGCCACCGTGCGACCTAATCGCCGGGGCTTCCCCCAATGGCTTGTAGAATCCCGTCTTAGTCGGGGGGAGAGAGCCTGCGCAAAGTGTAGTAATTTGCTTGCGGTGAAGTGGAGGGACAATCAGAATGTTTTCGTTCTGACCTCCCTTCACGCAGATACGACAGTGCAAATTTCTACGGCGACTGGTCTTGTGGAGAAACCCCTCTGTGTCCACAAATATAACCTAAATATGGGAGGGGTGGACCTCAATGATCAGTTACTGGGGCCGTACCTAATTAAAGTAAAGTGAGACGCTGGTACAAAAAAGTGTCTCTATACCTTTTTCAATTGGCTTTGCTGAACGCTCATGTCTTATACAGAGCGTCAGGACTGACAGGATCCTTCCTCAAATTCATGGAAGAGATCGTCACAGCCCTTCTGTATCCAGATGGTGCTGTACCCCCACCTCAAAATGTGAATGCAGTTAGCCGGCTGCATGGGAGGCACTTTCCACGCCTCCTCCGTGGTACCCCAGGCCAAAGAGCACCCCAAAAGTATTGTCGTGTCTGCAGACGACACGGACACCCGCAGTTATTGCAAAACCTGTCCTGACCAGCCTGGTCTCTGCATCAATGACTGTTTTGAACGCTATCACACATTAGTGAATTATTAGCGTAGGGTGCAGCAGACACAGCGATAGGCACACTGACATAGGGTCTCCAAAAATGCCAGTGCATTTTTGAGAGACCCAAAGCTGAAACCAGTTCGTTTTTTGTTAAAAAAAGGTGTACCAAAAAAAAAACAAAAAAATAAAAAAAGTTAAAAAAAAAATAAAAAATAAAAAAAGTTAAAAAAACAAAAAAAAAAAAATAAAATAAAAAACCAAAAACAGTTGTACGTTTCTTTTTTTCTCTCTCTCTCTTGTTTTCTCTCTAATATCTTTTCTTTGCAGGTATGTAATGTTTTTATGTTAAATTTACTTAAATTTAGGCGCTATGATTTAAATATAGCAGTAAGTGGTGTCACTGGGATGGTTTATTCTGGTTGATAGTGCACTTATCATACGAGAGTGGCGTCTCTTTATGTATGAAGTACTGCTGAATGAGCGCAATATCTACTCACTGTAGATTATTAATGTGTTTTACAATTTTTTTCTTCTTAGCAGGTATGTAATTTTTTTAAGTTACTGTGTTTTATTAATTGTTTATTCCTTTTCAGGTACGCCACTCAGTTGCAGCACTGATTTATTAATGGTGACAGCAAAAGCGTTTGCTCCCACCATTCATAAAGCAGCGACTCCAGCGCTGTTGTGTTGCTGGTCTTCTCAGGCTATCCTGTCCCACCCGCCAGCTGACCATAGAGCTGATTGAAGACTAGAATGGCTCCAATCATCTCCATGGCTTAAGAAACCGGAGGCTACGAGCATTTTGTGACTTCGGTTTTGCCAGATATAATCAGCGCCATTGGGAAATTGGGGAAGCATTTTATCACACCGATTTTGCTGTGGTCAGATGCTTTAAGGGCTGGGGAAAGATATAGAGTTTAGTAGACCACAAATTAAAGAAAAAAAAATATGCGACAATACCTATTACCTGCTAGACCAGGGATATGCAATTAGCGGACCTCCAGATGTTGCAAAACTACAAATCCTATGAGGCATAGCAAGACTCTGACAGCCACAAACATGACACCAGAGGCAGAGGCATGATGGGACTTGTAGTTTTGCAACAGCTGGAGGTCCGCTAATTGCATATCCCTGTGCTAGACGGATGGGTGAACGTATCACCCATACGTCTATTTTGAGTGGATAATGTCGGATCGGATGTCAGCAGATACATCTCTGCTGATATCCGACTACCCATAGAGGTCCATGGGTGGCCCACTCGGATCTGTCTGAAAAACTGACAGACAGATCCGAGCGGTCTGATCATGTGAAAGGGGCCTAAGGCCTCATGTACACTACAGCTGCTAAACTTAAGTTTAGGAGCAGTTAGGCATTTTTTCAGCAGCCCCTGAACTCTCCTCTATGTTATCTTATGTGTACACTCAGTAATCTCTAGTAATTTAGAGGCAGTTGAGGTAGCAGGGATTTTTTTGAAAGCAGAAAAATCCCATTCAGGACTGTAGTTTACAGGCTTTTCATACACCTAATTCTTGTAACGTCAAGTAACCTTGTGTAACCACGGTAAACTACGTTTATGCATGTTTGCGTTTATCAATGTTTTCTGATAATTTTTAACCTATAAAAATATTGAAAAAAATACAAATTTCACCACATGCTGTTGTGAATGCATCGATGGATGAGTCCAGTAGCAACAAACTCTGGTCCTCTCATGGAATTTTCTACATCTTTGGAGCCTCAGCAACAGCAGCATCAGGAGCATTTCCTCACACATTCTCATAATGGGATCCATAGTGAAAACACAAAAAATAAGACAGCTATCTACGAGCACACTGCTCTCTGCTGCTGCTGTCTCTTCTCTCACAGTATGGCGGAAATAGTTAATAAATTACTTGTTTTCATGCATTGTGAACATTTAGTTATCTTAACTACTTGCCGACCAGCCGCCACTGTTGTACTGTGGCAGGATGACTCGGCTGCGCCAACCACTTCATTGTACGTCGGCCATGCATGCGCGATTTGCGTGAGCGCGCCTGTGGGTCGGGCTGACTCGATGTCCTCCGGCAACCCGCGATCGTCTACTACAGAGACAGAATGGAGATCCACCAATGTAAACATGGCAGAGCTCCGTTCTGTCAGGGGACATGACACAGATCTACTGTTCTCAGTGATTGGGAACAATTGGATCTGTCATCCCCCGGCCAGCGAAGCCCACACACAGTTGGAACACAGTGAGGGAACACAGTTAACTCCTTGATTGCCCCCTAAAGTTTAACCCCTTCCCTGCCTATGACATTTCTGCAGTAATCAGTGGCTATTTAAAGCTCTGACCGCTGTATAAATGTCATTGGCCCCAAAAAAGTGTCAAAAGTGTTCGATCTGTCTGCGGCAATGTTGCAGTCCCGATAAAAATCCATTACTAGTAGAAAAAAAAATAATAAAAATACCATAAATCTATTTCCATAGTTTGTAGACGAGATAACTTTTGCGCAACCGAAACAATATACGCCTATTGTGATTTTTTTACCACAAATATGTAGAAGAATACATATCTGCCTAAATTGATGAATACATTTGTTTTTTTATATATTTTTTTGGATATGTATTGTAGCAAGTATTTTTTTTTTTCAAAATTGTCACTCTTTGTTTATAGCGCAAAAAATAAAAACCGCAGTGGTGATCAAATACCCCCAAATGAAAGCTCTATTTGGGGCAAAAAAAGATGTCAATTTTGTTTGGGTACAATGTCGCATGACCATGCAATTGGCAGATAAAGCGGCGCAGTGCTGAATCAGAAAAAAAGTGCTCTGGTCAGGAAGGGAGTAAATCCTCCTGGGGCTGAAGTGGTTAAAACATGCTTCTGACCTCAAATGCTTATAACTGCTGCTAAACTTGCATAAACTGGGTATGTAAAAGCTGTAAAAAGGACATTTTTCACTGTCGGTTACCAGCTCTTAAGTTTCCAGCATTCAGAAAAAGTTTTCAGCTGCCCTGTGTGCATGAGACCTTAAGGAAATCTTGTTGAGTAAAACCTAAGTAATAAAATATATGTATTTAAATCTACTACCAAAGTAAAGCCCCTATGTATGTCCCAACAAGACATGCATAATGAGGCTGATTTACTAAAGCAGTTGAGAATATTCACACAAACATTTGTCTAATCGTGTGAAAAGCTATTACATTCATGTTTACTTATTTTATCTGTACATTCATGGGTAATTGAAACTAATTATTCACACAATTTATTGTGTGAAGATTTTCAACGCCTTTAGTAAATCAGATCCAATATGTGTGAATATAACACAAAAAAAAAGTTATTTAATGCAATATAAAAATATTTGTTGAATACAAAAAAAGTTAAGGTGGGAAATGCTAATGCTAAGTTATTACTGACGTGATACACTATGCTTAAGCAAAAGTAGCATGGCATGTTAACCTGTATAGGAAGGGTTACACTACATGTATAACCTGACAGGTGATTATAAATTTGAAATGACAGCACTGTGATTTTCCACGGTGCGTTTATAGCTCCATATATACTGTGACAATTATAATTGTTTAACATGTGGCCACCCAGAGGTTATCATGTGTGTTGTCAGAATATTAACTCTTTTAAGCACAGGTAGCTCAATATTCCTTTTACTATCTACTTAATTATTTGTACTTAGCAGTTTTATTGTAGGATTCCATCAAGAGAAACCTTCACTGTTCAACCTGCAAAATATTAGCTATATAGTAACTGGTATATCATTTTTAGATTGTGGTTGAAAGTGGTTACAATATCAAATATGAATATTCTTTGATATAATATTCACCGATCCTCCCCATATGACTATGTTGGATTAAATTAAGAAGGTCAAACAATGGGACTTTAAATGAAGCAGTGGTCACAATGGCCATCAGCTTCCATCCCGGGTTGGGTGATATACAAAAAGGGTTTTTTTTTTGGGACTTCAAATGAGACACACGGGTGGTAAAAACATGCGTTTTTATTGAGGCAACTTTCATCTAGGTAGTACTGTAGACAATCCATACATCTCTTAATACATATATTGGGCACATTGCCTCTACTATATATTTTGGGCACATTGCCTCTACTAAAAAATGTAACATATGAACTGGAAACAAATACATGATTCACAAATGATGAAAATTGGCTCCACACAATACAATCTATGTAGCATAAGACAACTGGAATAATGATTAATATGGCATATATCGTCTCTACGCGTTTTGTGAAGTTATGATCCACTCATCAGGAGCATGCATGTATAGGCAACTGTAATTAATAGAAATATGGAAATATAAAAAAAAAACAACAAAAAAAACAATGTTGGGAATGAGTATGTTGTTTACCATATTTGCTGCATGGAGCGATGCCAATGATGATCCGGACACACCCCACTGGGGGTTATCCCCTGAGGGGAGCTGAGATGGGGGGGTTTTGGCAAATTAACCCCAAAAAAGGACCACGTCCAAAGTCCAGAAACCATGATAGAAGGACGTGTATGATGACCAGGGAAGCTCAAGGTCTCATTTAAAGTCCAAAAAAACCCTCCTTTTTGTATATGTTGGATTAAACCTAATCAGCTTTCATGGAAGGCTGTTGTATATCACTTTCTAAAATTGTGTTAACTTTAAAAAACTCAGCATGATCATTATGTCTAAGATACTGCAAGTGGCTATTTGAGAACCACAACATGTAGTACATGCTAAAAGCAGCTAGTTAAGAGCCACAACATATATACTGCAAATGGTTATCGTATAATTTATTGCAAAATATGTTTACTATGTACTTAAAGAGGAAATAAACCCTTATGGGCTTTACTTCCTCTTTAGTTCCCTGCAAAGTAAAAGCATAATGAGTTACTATGCATTACTAGCCCATTATGTGACACTTACCTGCAATTGAAGCCTGCGCTGTCCCCTGTGGAGGCTACATCCATGACTGCCCCTCTTCCTTCCGGCTCTGTGACTGGCTGGAGTCTCATGATGTCAGTCATGGCACAATGCTAGTGAAGAAACATCATGGCGGACCGTGATATCTGCACAAACGTATACAGTGAATATCCCCCAAACTGTGCAAGTTTAGGAGATATTCACGGTACCCACAGGTAAGCCTTATTATAGGCTTACCTGTAGGTAAAAGTGGTTGTAAAGGGTTTACAATCACTTGAACTGGTTCTAATGAATTGATCTAATATCATTTAACTTTTTAAATGTAAACTGTAAATTAGCTGCTAGTAGAAGGAGGTCCACCACAATCCATACCACTGACATTCAGGTAAAAACAAAAAGTTATACACAGTCACAGTAAAACATGCTTTTTAAAGTGATTTTAAATGTTTTTTAAAGGAGAGCCACTTTCCATGGGGGCCCTCATGAGGGCACGCTCCCGAGTTCTGAGTACTGCTGCTGCATTCTTTGACACAGACAGATGGGCTTGACCCCGCCCCTGGAACCCATATCACTGGATTTGATTGATAGCAGCGGGAGCCAATGAGGACCCGAGACAGCGGCTAGAGCTGCTGTGCTCGTCGCTGGAAATGATCAGGAATGAAGGGGGGCTCTGGATGGCAGCTGCAGCAAAAAAGGTTTTGCACCTTAATGCATAGAGTGCATTAAGGTGAAAAACCTTGAGGGTTTACAACCCCTTTAACATTACACACATACTATACACTGTTTTATTCTTACGGCAGAGTTTGACAGGATGAAGGTACTGTTTAACAGGATGAAAAGTTTGATTCTATTATGTGAGGAACTTCTTGGATTTGGATGGTCACTTAGAAGTAAGAATGGGCAAACAGTTTTGGCCCGAACTTCAGTTTGGGCCGAACATTTGCCTGTTCGGCCGTTTGCTGAATAACTGAATCTGCCTGTAAAGTGGTGCATCTGTGTGATGTATAGAACATGCCATAGCACCATAAAAGAAAAAATGTCATTTAAACTTACTCGCAGCTGTAATGTATTGCAGGCTCGCGGTAATACAGATTTAAAAAAATAGGAACAAAATGGCGTGGGGTCCCCCCAAAATTCATACCAGACCCTTATCCAGACCCAAAGGGCCTGGTATGGACTGAGGGGGACCGCACATGATTTTTTCCCCCATTTTTTAAAATCTGTATTGCCGGGAGCCGACAATACATTACAGCTGCGAGCAAGTTTAAATTACCTTTTTTTTTTAGAAATATCATTATTGCTGCGGCATGTTCTATACATCACACAGATGTGCCACTTTACAGGCAGACTAAGGGGGGCCCAGGCACAATATATAAAGGAATATTTCATTTTTATTGTTTCACTTTAAGCATCATTATAATCACTGCTCCTGAAAAAAAAGATTTTTTTTTTTTGATACATGTCCCCCAGGGCAGGACCCAGACCCCCATACCCTTTTCATGGCCAATTACTTGCATATAAGCCTTCAAAATGGGCACTTTTGATTTTGCCTGTTTGGCTCCCATAGACTTCAATGTGGTTCGTGTTTGGGTTAGAACATTTCCCCTGTTTGGAAACTTTGCTGTGAACCGAACAGGGGGGTGTTCGGCCCATCCGTACTTGGAAATTTTATGCCTCATGCACACTGGATGTTTTTCAGCTGCTCCTAGGGACATCTGTCTTTTTTTCCTGCCTCTAAATGCCCCTGCATGTTAGCCTATGGGGTTAATTTAGTTGCACTCTGCAAGTGCAGTTGCTCCAGAGCTTAGTAAATGAGCAGGAACACTGCTGACTTCCATCATCCAACCATGTGCAGGCAAAAATGCTGTTTTTTACATTTTCCTTGCACGTGATTGGGTTTCCTTTGCAAAGTGAATGTTTACTTCATTTACTAAGCTTTGGAGCAACTGCACTTGCAGAGAGCAACAGCACTTTGCAAAGTGCACAGTCTATTAGCCTTTAGTAAATCAACCCCTGTGTGTCCATGCACACTTATGTTTTTAGCGGAGTTTGGAGGAAGGAAAAAAAAAAAAAAACACTGCCAGTGCATCCAGGAGCAGCAGAGTTTTGGCAGAAAAAAAGCTTGACGCTGCTAAACAAATGTAAATGCATCCAAATGCTCATTAATGCTACATGCGTTTAGCGCTTGATTGTTAATTTATTTTGGGGACCAGAATAAGTTATTATTCTGCTGAATTAAATTAGTTAACGCTCAAGCACTTGACACCTGTAAACACACCTAAACATGTCTAAATGCGTTACACACGTCTACAAACATCAGACATTTTTTTCTGCTCTCAGGAGTAGAGTTGAGTGAACTTCTAGAAGTTCGGGTTCTGCTGGTTCGGCTGAACTTCGGGACAAAGTCCGGGTTCGGGTCCGGACAGAACCCGAACTTTGCCCCGGACCCCGAACCCCATTGAAATCAATGGGGACCTGAACTTTTAGGCACAAAAATGGCTGTAAAAAAAGTCCTGGAAAGTCCTAGAGGTCTGCAAAAGGAAGGAAATGGGGGTAAGGGTGGGACAAGTGCCCTACAAAGAAATGGGGACAGGGAAATAACTTTAAACATTTTTAAAAAAATCAAAACATAAAAAAATCAAAAATGGAGGTGGATGTGGACCATCTTCAAACTGTGTGTGAAAAGTATTAATTAATGGTAGAAGCCATATCACTGTTCTAAAATCATCTTCAAACTGTGTGAAAAAAGTATAAATTAGCCGGGAGAACCCATATCACTGTTCTACAATCATCTGAAAACTGTGTGTTAAACTTAAACTAAAACCGGGAGAACCCATATCACTTTTCTACAATCATCTGGAAACTGTGTGTTAAACTTAAATTAAAACCGGGAGAACCCATATCACTGTTCTAAAATCATCTGGAAACTGTGTGTTAAACTTAAATTAAAACCGGGAGAACCCATATCACTGTTCTAAAATCATCAGGAAACTGTGTGTTAAACTTAAATGAAAACCGGGAGAACCCATATCACTGTTCTAAAATCATCTGGAAACTGTGTGTTGATTTTCACACACAGTTTTTAGATGATTTTAGAGCAGGGATATGGCTTCGCTCTGCTATAGTTTCACACACAGTTTCCAGATGATTGTTGAACAGTGATATGGGTTCTCCCGGTTTTAGTTTAAGTTTAACACACAGTTTCCAGATGATTTTAGAACAGTGATATGTGTTCTCCCGGTTTTAGTTTGTTTAATACTCAGTTTCCAGATGATTTTAGAACAGTGATATGGGTTCTCCCGGTTTTAGTTGAAGTTTAACACACAGTTTCCAGATGATTGTAGAACAGTGATATGGGTTCTCCTGGCTAATTATACTTTTTTCACACAGTTTGAAGATGATTTTAGAACAGTGATATGGCTTCAACCGTTAATTAATACTTTTCACACACAGTTTGAAGATGGTCCACATCCACCTCCATTTTTTATTTTTTTATGTTTTTTTTTTTTAAATATTTAAAGTTATTTCCCTGTCCCCGTTTCTTTGTAGGGCACTTGTCCCACCCTTAACCCCATTTTCCTTCCTTTTGCAGACCTCTAGGACTTTCCAGGACTTTTTTACAGCAATTTTCAGAACTTTTAGTAAAATTACCAGAACCCCGGACCCGAACCCAGACTTTTTTTGAAAAGTCCGGGTTCGGGTCCGGGTCCCGGACACCCAAAAGTTTGGTACAGACCCGAACTTTACAGTCCGGGTTCGCTCAACACTACTCAGGAGTAAAGACTTCTAGGAGAGTTGGCAAACCAACCAACCGTGTGTGCACGAGATTTAAGTGATACCAAGATATATTTTGTAACAGGATTTGGGCCCTTTCACACGGAAGGTCTGTTCAGGTCCGCCTGTCAGTATTTTCAGGAGAACCTGAACGGAGCCTCCATGCCACCTTATGGAGCGACGGATGTTAGCGGAGACATATTATAATAATAATAATAAACTTTATTTTATATAGCGCCTTTAAAGGTGGCTTCTCAAAGCACTTTACAAGGAAAACACAAGAAATAAGCAGGATAACAGGAAATACACAGGATAAAACACAAGAAATACACAGGATAACATAACATAAGGGATAAAGGAACAATTAAGTGAAAGCTTGTCTAAAGAAAAACGTTTTTATATTTGATTTGAATGAGTTTAGAGAAGAGGACTCTCTGACATTCTTAGGAAGTGAATTCCATAGCTTTGGAGCATAGCAGGAGAAGGCTCTGTCCCCCATTGAGTGTAGGTGAGTAGGGGGGACACACAGTAGGCCAGAATTTGAGGAGCGGAGGTTTATGAGGGGGGTAGTAAGTTGAAAAAAGTTCAGAGAGATAATGGGGTCCTAAGCCATGAAGAGCCTTGTAGGTGAGCAAGAGAATCTTAAAGTCTATGCAAAACCTGACGGGTAGCCAGTACAAGGACTCCAGGATAGGGGTAATATGATCACTTGTACCAGACCTAGTCAGGATTCTGGCTGCAGAATTTTGAACATTTTGAAGCCGATTTATGATGGATTTAGGTACACCAGCAAGTAGAGCATTGCAGTAGTCAAGTCGGGAGAAAACACAAATGTATGGATCAGCTTTTCAGCTACAGTGTATGATAGCATGGGACGCAATCGAGCAAAGTTTCTCCAGTGGAAAAAAGATGTTCTGACAACATTTTGTACATTTGGCTCAAAGGTAAGACTAGCATCAAATATCCCGTCTAGATTTTTCAATTTGGACTGAAGCTTAAGTACAGTGGCAACTATAGATAAGCTATTTGGACTGGCCTTACGTAATTGATGGGGGGGGGGGGGGTTAATGCATTCCGGTCAGGTTTATCGAATAGATATCAACGGTGACATGAATTCGAAGTCAGGTTTAACTTTTTAGATCTGCCCTATAAACTACGATCAGAATGGAAACTCGGTTTACATGTTTTACAACAGTCTTGTAGAAAAAAGGTGACCTCTTTGAAACGAGCTAACGCAGGGTACGATAGTATGTGACATCGACTTTTCGACTAGGTATGTAAACACAAAAGAGGGCTGAACTGATGACGTTACGAGATGAACGACCACATGGATTTAGGTAGTATTTAGCCGAAGTTTTACAAGTTTTAAGACGTCGGTCTTAGGACTGATCCAGACCATGTTCACTAGTATAATGGGGATAGGACCTCAGGAACATGACCGATGGGCAGTCCAAAACGTATCTGAAATTCTAAGAGAACGA